>PPHD01009342.1:8457-20768 GCA_002909625.1 Bambusicola thoracicus
ACCTTTAACAAATACTTAGCTCTGAACACTCACCTTGCAGCTTTCCATAAGCAACAAGAGAGCCACTGAAAGTCACTCCTCCAATGTACGTTCCAAGGTATGCCACAATCTTGGTAAGATTTGCAGCTGGATCCGTAGCAAAGTGAGGATACTCAATCATGTATTCTGCTACACAGGTGAGCACAGCAGCCAAACCAACCAAACTATGAAAAGCAGCTACCAGCTGAGGCAGATCTGTAATCTGGATGCGTTTAGCAATTGTCAAACCTATTGAGAGTTGAAGACATAAGGGAATTCTTAAGAACACAATCTGTGACGTTAGAAGTTGTTGCATCATTGCACTGTGCAATGAATACATGATAAATACACATCTGTTACTGTGAAAAAATTTTTCTACACTAGAAATTGCTGAGTGTGACCATTTAAGCTGTACACATTTACTCTGCACAACAAGGATACTGTATAAATTAAAAAGACAATTAAAGTACATGTTCTAGATGCTTCATTAAGTATTGAGAAATTCAGAATTTTCTGTGAAGAAAGCAGTTTGATAAAGGTAATTTGGCTTCAGTCAGCACTACTACATTCCCTACCACAAATGATGCTCTCCTGCTTTCCACCAGTCTCCCCATTATTTATCATATCCTGATGCATTAATAAATGTCCTGGGACTTGTAATTTCTCATTCATATATTTGCAAAATAACATGAGCAAGAAATAGGTAATAAGATAGTGAATTGGACTTATGCAGCAATGCCTAGCTAGCAGGGCTCTGCAGGTGTGGGCTCTGTTGTGCTCTGCTCACAGCTGTCTCATGTCAGATAAGCACCAAAGAATCCCAGGTGTTAGAAGGGACCTCTGAAGAGCAAGGTCAGTGCAGAAAGAGGGCAGGTGGTACTCCAGGCATGGAGCAGAACTTCCCTATAGCCCAAGAGAGACCCCCAGTGGAGCAGTGTGGTCCCATGCAGCCCACAGGAATCACACAGAACAAATCTCCACCTGCAATCACAGTGCAGCAGCAGATGCAGCATGAAGGACACTACAGCCCATGAAGAGCCCACAAAAGAGTAGCCCCAGGCCAGAGCTACAGTCCGTGAGGAGCAGCTTGCAGTGGAGCAGGTGGGCTGGGGGAGCTGCCATCTGTGTGTAGCCATGCTGGAGCAGGACCTAATGGATGGGCCCTGTGATATGGAGCCATAGTGGGGCAGTGCTTGGAGAGTTGCAACCTGTGGGAAACCCATGAGGTTCTGTTCAGGATGGATGGCATCCAGTGGGAGGGAGACTGTGTGGAGCAGGGGCAGAGAGCGAACACGGGGGAACAGTAAAGATGAAGCTATGGGCTGCCTGCAGCCCCCATTCCCTGTACCACTCAGAAGAAGGAGGTAGGAAAGAGCAGGGAGAAGGGGAGTGTTTTTGTTTTCGTTCTTACTGCACTGGTCTGCTAGCAGTACGCAATAAATAACATTAATCTCTCTGTGCTGCATCTGTTTTGCCTGTGACAATAACTGGTGAGTGATCTCTGTCCTTATCTCAGGGCTTCAGTCCCTCAGTGTATTTTCTTCTCCTGTTATTTTGAGGAGAAGTAAGAAAGCCCTGTGGTGGAGCTCAGCAGCCCACGAAAGTGAAACCACCACAATGAGTCAACTCACCTGACATACACAAAATATGGTATATCCAGAGCTTACATGCAGGTGCTGAACATATATTAATTAGTTTAAAGAATAATATACATACCTATGGTGCCACCGAGTGCCATTGCACCTGACATCTGAGCCAACAATTCAGGTGAGGGTTTAAGGCCTCCCAGAGTTGCTGCTAAACCTCCTGCAACACCAATCATTCCCAAAGCATTTCCAAGACGAGCTGTTCCTTGGGTGGACAGACCAGCTAGGGCACCAACACAGCATAAGCCTGAGCCCAGATACATCATCTTTAAAATAAGAACATTGATATGCATACATCATGTAGAGGCACAAAGTGTGTAACATTATTAGGAACTTTTTCATTATTACACAGCATGGCCATTTTCTACAGAACATCAGGTGGCTTGTGCCTAACTGAAACTCTTGACTGAAAAAGTGCTGAAGAGATGTGATTTTGACCAATTAAAATGTGTTATTTATTAAAATTTTCTGTCTTACGAGCTTAGTTTATCTGCCCCTCTGCTCCCCTCATGAGGAATCTGCAGGCCACCACAAAACCTCCACTCAGTATGCTCCTCTCTGGCCTGAACAAACCAAGAGACCTCAGCCCCTCCTCTCACACCTTGCCCTCAAGACTCCTCACCATCTTCATATCTGTCCTTTGGATGCTCTTTAATAGTTTTATGTCCTTGTATTGTAGTGCTCACAACTGCATTCAATACTAGAGCACAGAGCAGGTTTCTACAGTCAACTTACAATTTAAGCTGTAATTTAAGAAATCTGCCCAATGAATAACATGTTACTTGCAGCTTCTTAGAAAATAATAAGCTTTTAAAATCAGCAGAATCAGTAAAAGTTAATCAACTTCAGATTGGCCTTGGAGGAATATGCAACTGGTAAACAATTCTAATAGCTAATTTCCTATTTATATCTCTATGGAGTAAGTACAATTTGAAGAATTGTATCACACTGGGAACAGTGAGCTAAGAGCTAGTTATCTTCTTACCTGTTCAATGCTATAGCCACCACTGAGAGCAGCTGCATAGCCTCCTACGAATACACCACCAGGAAGTAGGTACAAGTAGTTGTACTCAGGAGGATCTGTGGGACGTTTGAACATATCCAGCATTCTCTGTGTAACCAGAAAACCACCTAGCCAAAAAAGAAATCAACAATTAAAAAAAAAAAAAAACACAAATCTGAAACTTAGCATGTGTCAAGCTACAAGAGAAGTGCTTGGTTAAATCACATTACTGCACAAAGCTATTAATTAGCACCAACTAAACTTTCAGAAAGTGAGTAAACTGGAAATAAAAGCGTAATCAGGGTTAGATGCTGTTGTCTTTTTTAATGTTTGGAGGGAATTCATAAAAAAATGAGTCTGAAAGCTTGGAGGACTTGCTCTGGCTTCATACTCTATGCTGATGATAGCGTACAGCCCAGCTTACAACTCCACTCTTCTCTCTGTCTAAACTGGCAAAAAACAGTATTTCTAAGTCACATGACTTATTTTCACATTTATATTAAGCTGGAACTTCTGAAGATCAAGCATAATTTTGTTCCATGCCACTAGTACATTCCCCAAGTGGAAAAAGGGATACAAGGTCAAATGCAGTACCACCTGAGGGTATAAAGGAAAATACATTTCATATAGTCATCACTCAAGTAATACTGTAAAAGTAAAATGCACACTTAAATCTTTCCTTAAAAAAAATAAGTTACACCACAGGGAGTGAGAGCTAGACATATTAGCTACTGTTAAATTTGTTTTGTTTATTTTTCCCTTTATTGATCAATGCTATTAGATCCCATTGCCATAATAGTAACTTCTCAAGTTTATCTATTTAAAGGTAAAAGAAGTAGAAGAGTTACAGAAGTGCTGTAAGAAAAAGGCTATAATTCATACCTGCAATATTGATTGAAGAGATAAAGGCTGAAAGAACTGCTAGACTTTGTGGAGCATTTTCAGGGAGATAGGTTCCTCCCATCAATACCAGCCCACCAACTGCAGTTAATCCTGTTTAAAAGAGGAAAAAAAAAAATCTTTACTGAAATTTATAAGGCTCTAAACCTACAGAAAGCTTCCTTTCAGCTGTCAGATACTAATGAACTGAAATTGTAACCCTTATTCTACATATTAGCACTTAAAGACTGCCATGATCTTAATTTAACAATGATCTCCAATTAACAAATATAAACATATTTCTAAAGAAAATAATTAGCATGTGAATGTAGTTTTGAAGTACAGTGAGACAAGTGTAGAGTCAGCTTCTGAGTACTGGTTCAATAAAGAAACTGCTTTCAAAGGTCAAAGTAGATCAGATATGAGGTCTGTCAAGAAGACAGAGACAGCTTCTCTCCCTCTCCTTATCTGAAGTATTTATAATGTCACCAATCTTACAGATCCCTGTTAGAAAATTACACTCTAAAGTACATATTTTGAGAAGAGGAAATAAAGAAAAGTGGGAAATAAGAAAGACAAGTTATTTTCAGGGCAACACTATGGAGATAAAGAAGGAATAGAAGTGCTGCATCAAAGGGGAGACTGCAGCACCCCAAGTAAAACAAATGGCTTAAGAATTAGAAGTTTGTTACAACAACAACAACAAAAAAAACACCAGAACATGACATTTGTCTTCCTTTTGAGAAAAAAAATATTTACGTATTCTTGGAAATAGTATATTTCAGTTGTCTGTGCAATTCATGAAAGTAAAGAGATGCAAAGCAGTACTATGCTCTTCGGCATTTCAAAAGGCAAACCAACAGATTTCTGTCTGAAATCCACAAAGGAGTAGCTCCTATTTCAAATAGGGAACAAGTAGCTGTATGACTGCTACTTACCTGAGATGGCATTAGTCACTGACATGAGTGGAGAGTGAAGAGCAGGAGTCACACCCCATACTGTATGGTATCCCACTATTCCAGCTAGGCCAAATGTTGTCACCATTTGAGTGAAAGCAGTATTAGGAGAAACAATGCCAAGTCCTAACATGCTAGCTAGACCTAGAAGAGAAGCACAGTAAAACTTTTCTGTAACTTATAAATGGTTTCCTACATTTAAAAACTCTGTACAACAGGAGTCCAGTATTTAGCTAGAAGCAAAATGAAGCTCTGCACATGGACTTTTTTCAGTACGAGATGGATTATCTTTGACAAGACTCTTCAGGTTTCTTCTGAAACAAAAAAAATAATCCATAAACATAACATGGATGTCTGTGTTGTGAATGCAGATGAGGACGCTAGGATAAGGTACTACCTTAACGCTTACTCTTGTCAATCTACTGTTCCACACAAAAATAGTAGTAATCATGCTGAGAGTATTACTACTCATTAGATTCAAAGCATGAAGAACAGAGGTAAAATTTAAGAACACTCAATTCATTAATTACCTTAAATAGAACTTCTGATGAGCACAAGATACTTAATGACAGGAACAGCTAGTATTTGCTTGTCAAGACAGTGTTCTATACCCAATACTTCAAGGAAGACTGTAGATAGTTAAGACTTACACAATACATTAAAGGCTGAAGAAAATAACGATATTAAGATTACTCTGCAGCAAGAAAATACATACCATCCCAAGCAAGAGTCCTTTGGAAATTTCACTGTTTTACTGACACTTAAATAAGAAAGCAAAACATATGCACATGCACACAGCATGAGTCAGTACTTTCGGTTAAGTCTCTAGAATTTTATTCTCCTCTCAAAAACATAATCACATAGCACCAACTTTCCACCAGGATATACAGCCAATCAACTGCTCTCTGAGTCAATTATTAAATTGAATGAGTAAGATGATGTGTCACTTGAAAGTATTAGCCAAATCATGAGTACTCTACAGTGATTCTCCAACTCCAGAAATTGCCTACCTGTTGTGTATACAGATGCACTAGTCATAGTTTTTCTAAAAGGTGTAATAGTAGCTGCTTTTTCTGCTTCCAGCTCTGCTACAGTCTTCGGCTTCACAGGGGCTCCTTGGGGAATGTTATTTGGTGGAGGTGCTGGAAAAATCACCTTGCCATCCTGATAACAGATATTTACAGTTAACTCTAACATACTAGATGGTTTATAGATAGAACAGTCTACGGTTCTTAATCCCGTAACTCTGTGAAGGCTTAACAACTTAGAGCCATGACACAGAAGTATGTTCCCATTTTCTACATTAGAAGTTTACAAAGCTGAAGGAATAGCACATCCTGACTAAATTAACCACATTGTTACATATATTTTTCAGCATGCTTTAGTAATGGCATCCATGGGAGTAAGATGGACACAAGCATAGGGCCTGAAAGCAGGAACCAAAACAAAGAGGGAAAGCTCCTTAAATGTGTAACTCTTAATCAAAATAAAATGAAGTCTTGAAAACAGCAAGTTCTGCTACAGATCAGGACTATAATTGCAGTCTGCCTAGAGCTCAGAAAGGTCTCATACACAGGTCTCACATTTCTTCCTGTTCTCAGGTCCTTGCAAGAACAATTACTGAAGCTGTCAGATCCAAAAGTTGTATACATCCCCTCAACGGTCTAAGAGTTGACATCAACATAAGCCTCTTCTAAAGTGGATACTTATATGCAAAGCAAAATCTTGGTAATCTTATCTAGAAAGACTCAACAGAAATGGAAACCTCTTATCCACCTAACAGAGCTTAATGTATTCTGCATACCATAACCACACAAGGAGAGCCCATACTAGCCCACAAGCGAAGTTTTTAGATTACTATTTCCTAGTTGAGCTAACAGTATTCTGAATATTCTAGTTCCTCTGGGTTTTTGGTTTTTTGGGGTTTTTCCTGATGTGTGTGGGTTTTTTTGTTTGTTTGTTTTAAGTTCTGAAGTTATATGAAGAGAATATATTTAAGAAAAAAAATATTTTCTGGTCCTGTAGCAATGTTACAAGAATGTTTTAAATAATTATGCTTTTAACCATATGAAAACAACACTCAAATTTAATACCTTTCCTATTTTCCAACACTAGACTAAATAGGTATCTGCTTAAACAAGAAAAGCAGCAGAGGTTTCCCTCCACAAGAAAGATGACAGGAATATGCAACTGAATACAAACATGACTGCCCATGCTGTCCAGCAAACCACCTCTGAGGGCTGTCACTATGCAGCATCTCTGAATGTATTCTAAGGAGACCGCACAGATAAACATAAAAATACATAATCACAAGCTAATATGGGAACATTTACTGACTTACCTTCATTACTACAGTTCCTCTAATTACATGATCCAGAGTACCATAATCAAACTGATCTTTTGGATCAAAGTAGAAGTTCTCTTTGTCAGGACTAATAGCCTTCAGGAGTTTAATGATATTATTAGAATACAGAGTACTGGCCTGAGTAGCCATTCTGCTCGGTAAATCTGTGTAGCCGATGTGTGTAACACCCTGAAAGAGATTCAAGCAAAATACTAAGGACTAGTTCAATCTCTAAAGCAGCACTATCTCCTCCAACACAGCGTTCTGAAAACGTATATCCACAGTTTCATTTCTTCTGCACTATCTGCAGATCCAACATAATTAGTTTAAGGAGAGTTACTTAATTAGATAATTCAATGTGATTAAATCCAACACACTAAATGCCATTAGCAACAAGCCTTCAGAGAGAGGAAGATGTATTGATAGAAGAGTTTATTTTCACCCTACTCCTACCATTTGCTTCTTAAATCAACCTGAGAACAGATTAATCCTACCCAATGCTTGGCATTATCTCAGTCCTTCCTGAAGGCACACACTGGAGGCAATTTTCTGTATAACAAAGGGGGCAAAAGGAGCTTTATCAGAGCTACTAAACTGTACAGGAAACATGCCTAAGTTTACATTTATATACATGTACAGTGTATCCACAACTACTTAGAGAGCAAACTTGAGTACACTTGGCTGACAGGCTCTTGAACTTTTGGAAGATATGGAGGATGGAAGCTAGCATAAATCCCTCATGCTCAAGCAGATACACTTTAAAACACTGCTTGTGCAACATACAGCTAAGATCCACATATACTTCCAGGAACTCTAGCTTCTTGATGCAATGCTCTGCACACTGCTTGTAGTTCTGCATCGCTGCTCTTTTCCACAGCTCAGTGCCAGCATACTATACTTATGATTAAGAGCACCCCATATAAATTCTTCATGCAAGTACCTATTTATTTCTATCCTACACACTGTAAGTTTAGTTTTTAAGCAACATCATCAGAAGTCATAGAAAATCAAAAGCCAAATACAATCTGTGACTCATGTTATACCCAGACAGGCCTTTACAGGTACAGCATAACAGTAACAGTATTATGCCTTTATATTACCAAGTAACAAAATTGGAAGTGCGCACCTTTAAACCTCAACACACATATCTGTAACAACTAAATTTCTTATATATATTTAATGACAAAAAAGAAAAACGTATGAATAGAAAACATGCACTCAGAGGCAAAGAATATTGGAGCTAAAGCAAAAAAAAAAAAAGTAGTCAGTTCAGTCTAGGTCAAAATTGCTTAATTTAATGCTACTTCCAGTTTGGGTAACAAGTGATTTGGATACTCAAAGGGAGGAGATGCATTCATGCTGACAAGCTTAAAGCACACTGAGCTAAGCCAGAGGCTGCACTGATATAAACACTGACATAGTCTGAATCTGTTACGGTGTGCCTGTGACACCAGTTACAACCTCCAGTTGTGAAAGGTAATGAACAAGTCAAAGAAGCTACTGCTACTGCTGTCTCCAGGTAGATCAAGAGAAAGATAACTGACAACATTCTCAGATAAGCAGAGACAAATCACTGGTCTTTGAAGACTAACACTTCTTCACTTATCTGCCTAATTAATACTACACAACTGTATCTGTTTCTTTAAAAATCTTCAAAGGATTAAAGAAATAGATGACACTATCAAATGCAATCATAAAGGACTACTTAAGTCCAAGCAGCAAAAGCAGCTACTAATTTTCAGCATACACTTTATCAAACAGGACAAATGTGAATTCACACAACAGAGAATGATGCGCACATGAAAATGCTTACCTTATGAACATACAGTTCCCCAGGCTTTGTTGTCTCAATGTTTCCCCCAGCTTCTGCAGCTAAATCCACAACAACTGAACCTTCTTTCATGGATTCAATCATATCTTTCTTAAACAAGACAGGAGCTTTTTTACCTGAAGAGACAAGATGCCAAGTAAATAAATAAATAAATAAAAATACAGCTCCTATTTGTAAAGCTCAGGAGGCAAGTTTTCCTGAGATACCTTTACAAGCTTGAAACAAAATTTTTAATTAGTACCTAGGACGAAAAGTCAGATGATTTGTTTCTATAAATATCTTGCTCCCAAGCATATAAATAAAGTGTATGTGGGAAGCGTAACAAAAATGATGCAAAGTCCAATTTTGTCCTCAGTAAACAGACAATATCCAATCCAACAATACAAGTCAGAGGGTGGAGAGGGAGGGGACAAAATAACACATCGTAAGTTATTAAAAGACTGACATTACACAATGTAGAGCACTGAAACCTAAGCACTGTCTCATTGCATTTTAATCACAAAAGACACTGCTGCTTCAACTGAACTTGTTGCAGTCCACAGAAGTAGGTGTGATGTAGTAAACAAGAGAATTTTATCTACTTACATTATTACTATGTACTTCCAATGAGTGAGAAAACATGACGATATTGAGCCAAAGACTGACAGTTTGTGGGGAAAAGAAAGTTTCTTTAAACACAGGTGTTTATCAGAAAAAAGGTACATGTTCACACTGCGAATATGTAACACTTCCATACCTGGAATAAGTGCTGTAGTGATGATAATATCAACATCTTGGCACTGTTTGGCAAAGAGCTTCATTTCAGCTTCAATAAACTCTTTGGACATTTCCTTCGCATAACCACCCTGACCCTCTCCAGATTCCTTTATGTCTACTTCCAATGGCTCAGCACCAAGAGACTTAAACTGTTCCAGAGCTGCAGCCCTAAGAATTAAAAATTGAGAGGGAAGAGGAAAAAAAAAATTACATAAAAATGGAAATCAATTTTCAGAAGTAGCTCAATCCACCATGACTATTCTGATCTGTTTCATAGCAATGTTCAGACAAGAAAAGAAATCTAAAGCTTATTCTAGGTCATTTGCATCAGTAAATTTAGATCCCTAATGACGACTCTAGGATGAGGAATGAAGGCACTCTTACAAGCAGGCATTCTGTACTACCAGAAGAGTTCTCCAAAAATAGAATCAGAGCTGGGAACTTAACTGTTGACTGCATCTGCTCACTCATTTCTCTTGCCTCAACTGTTGGCCTATAACCCAAAGTTAGATGTGTAAGATAGGTGACATACATTCCATGTATTTAATCAGAGAAGAGGGAAATACCAGAAAGTCTGTTTTTCACGGGCAGATTGTTTTTAACAGTTATCCTGTAAACCTGTAATTTATGTTACATTACGTGATATCACAACAAATAATAACCAAGTTCCAGTGTGTACAACAAACGTCATTTCTTACCAAACTGGAAGTATACAAAATGCTTAAAAAGAGAAAAGAGAACTTCTCTTATTTTTTTTTTTTTAATATATTAAACATATTTTGATTCTACTTTTAATAAAAATCTTCCAGTTTATAATACATGGAGATTTTCCACCAAATTGGAGTGAAGGCATTTTCATACTGCACATCATAGATCTGGAGATACAATCATTTTTCTCTTTTCATGTAAGATATAGCTAAGTAGCCCCAGATACCACTTCCACATAAAAACAAATACAGATAAGCAATTTTAATAGAAATACAGTATTAAGCACATAATGTCAATGAAAGAAGGCCACTCAGTCAGAAAAAAAAAAAAAGTTTAGTCACATTTGCATTTCCTCAATCAGTAAGACCAAAAATGTTTGTGGCCTGTAATTTTCCCAGTTTTCTGCTCTAAAAATGGCCCTGGGACAAAACAGTACCTCTGAATGCAAAGAAGAGATTCCCTAACAAAGCAGCAACTAAAGCAGCTTCAACTGCAGATCCTGTCCTTGCATCTTAAGTTTCATTTAAAAAAAAATATTGGTCATAAAGGCCAACAGAATCCTGGGCAGTATCAAAAGAGTGTCTAGCAAGGAAAGAGAGGTGACTGTCGCCTTCTGTAGGTGGTGAGGCATCATCTGCAGTACTGCGTCCAGGCCTGGGGCTCCCAGCATGAGAAAGACATGGAGCTGTTGGAATTGGTCTGGAGGAGGCCACAAAGATGACTGGAGTGCTGAAGTACCTCCCCTATTAGAAGACTCTGAGGAAGACTGGCTTGTTCAGCCTGGAGAAGAGGCAGCCTCAGGGAGACCTCACTGCAACCTCTCAGTACTCAGAGAGAACTTATGAACAGGAAGGAGGCAGACCTTTTATGCAGTCTGATAATGACAGAAAAAGGAGGAACATTTTTAAACTAAAAGAGAGGAGATTTAGGTTAAATAATGGGAGAAAAATATATTTATTTATTTTATATTCAGAAGGTGGTGAGGCATTGGAACAAGCTGGCCAGAGAAGCTGCAGATGTCCCATCCCTTGCAGTGCTCAAAGCTAGGTTGGATGGGTACCTGGGCAGCCTCGTGTAGTGGGTGGCACCCCTGTCCATAGCAGTGGATAGAAGTAAACTCCCCTCCAAGCAATTCCATCTTTCTAAGATTCCATAAAATAACTTGACCTCATCCATTCCTTCAGCAAAGCTTATCTCAAAATGATTCCTAGAGGTCCCCTCTGGGACGAGGAGAATAGAAGTGAACAACAGCACACAGCTATGAACCTGTACTAAAGCAAGTTATAGAAGGCAGTACACAGATTTATTCTTTCTTTATTCTTCCCTGTCCTCCCAAGAACAAAGATGCAGAACTATGGAGAAAGGCACTGCCCTTGTCATTTTCGTAAAGCAACTTTTGATTCATAAGGCTCTGAATGATTTAATGAGATCTTTGAAAATCTTCCTCTTTGGGATTTTTTATTATCTTCCTCTTTGGGATTATTTATTAAGAAACAATGTAGGAATAAAAAAAACATTAGGAAAGGAATTGTGATTCAATGCAGAACAAGTGCTTCCACCTAATACCACTTCAAAATACTTTAACTTAGAATAATTTAGGATTACTATTACTTTTCTCACACACCCACCTAGTATCAAAACCGCGAACCACTGCACCCATTGACTTAGCTGCTCCTGCAGAAGCCAGGCCAGCAACTCCTCCTCCAATGATCAAGACCTAGAACGACAATATCATCCAGATTAAAGCATAAGCTAGAAGTACAGCTGCTTAGAAAAGTAGCAACATTGCACCACTTTCACAACCGCAGATAAACCCCAATACACACAGTCATTTCAAAGATTTACCTTAGGACATAGAACCCAGAATTGCTTCAGTAAAGTTGCCCTGTAAATGTAACAGTTTAAAAGATTTAACTCCTAGCTTCATTTATCTGGGAGCCAACTCATTTGTGGCTAATAATTCATGTAACTAGATATAGTTTTCCCCTCATCCCTCCCCTTTTTTTTTTTTTAACCTTAAATTTCATGTCTCTTCATCCCACAATCTACCTGCAATTCCAATGAAATTGGAATTCAAGCAAAGACTTCAGCACACCAAAAATCCCAACATCTCTGATTTCTCCTAAATGCTTCCTTACTTTTCCCAGTCTGTTAAAAAAACCACGTACAT
>PPHD01009343.1:0-20767 GCA_002909625.1 Bambusicola thoracicus
TAAAATATATTACAGGATCTATTTCTTTGTTTACCTTGGAAGATATTTGATGTGTAAAATTAACTCTACCTAATGAGCTCTTCATTCACTAGCATGAGTTGTGTGTATGCTTATTGTTGTGAGTGCAAGTTGAGTTTGGTATGTGAAAAATGATCTAACTAAATAAAACCCTAACAACCCCAAAACAACAAAAAACAAAATGGAAAACCCATATAAAATTACTAGAAACCCTAAGCCACCAAATACACCAACCAGATTAAGAAAACAAACCCTGCAAAAAAGCACAAAAAACACAAACACTGCCAAAAGCAAAACTTGAACCAAGCAACAGAGAAGCTCCTCAGAAAATGATCAGGAGACGATGAAAAGTCTAGCCACATTTAATAGATCAGGAGTGCAGTGAAACAAAAATGATATTCCCCGAATACAGGAAGATGTGTCCCATCCTTCCCCAGCCTCTGGGCAATCAGTGACACTTCTATCAGTATTGTTCTTCAAAGGCCTGTTGCATTTTTGGGTTGAGTACAGTGTGGGTTATTTCAAGTCTTCAAAACTTGTGAGTTCTCGTCAGGTATCTTGGAGGGTCTGGGTGATGGGAAAAGGTGGGGAGGGAAGAGAGAAAAGCCAAGGCACAAGCCAGCTACGTTTGTTGTCAGTACACACCTGGCAAAATAGAGATAGAAGATATTTAATGCTGTTTTTGTTAATTCAGTGACAGAGTAAAATTGCAGTAAGTAATATTGATTTTTTTTTAAATATTTTTTACTCCTCCTGCAATAGGAATAGAATATAATTTAAAAATAAATCTTGGTGAACAATTCCTGTTTTGCATGGGATTTCCATTACCCTGTTACTTATTCTTGTTTTTTTTTTATTGGCCTTTAGTATGTTCATTGACGCTTGGTTTCTGTTGTCCAGTAGAACTAGATGTCTTATTTTACTGAGGAGGAGGGAAGTCAAGTCTCCCTCTTGATTGTTTAGTTTTTTTAATGTCTGATTTATTGGTATTGGACACAGGTATTTGTCTTTACCTTCTGAAGAATGTGTCTGTTTAACTGATTAATTCCTGGAATACTTTTAAGTAAGATGTCATCTTGTCCAAAATGGGAATTGTAATTTTTTCTCTGCTTGTAATTAGAGGATAAAGGTTCAATTTTTTTTAATGGAGAATTTTTTATTCTATGAATAATTTTTCATTATAGCCCAGTTTAGTAATGAGTTTAGAGAAATTGAACTTATTTGAAAGGGAATGCGGGAGAGAGGAAAAATCTCCCTTAAAGTTGTGCCCCAAGTGCACAGTTTGGATCAAATGGTTTCAAATTCAGGATCTGGATTTTAGGGCTTTAAGTCCTTCCAGGAAGAGGAGTCAGAGTGAAAGCTGGAACCTGAATTCCACATCCTTTTCCTCACACTTAGTGATGTGCCAGGTTATCTCAGCAATTCCAGTCTGATTTGTCTTAACTATAGTTACAGAAAAGCATACCCAACTTGACAGCTGATGGGCTTTGGGAAACCATTTAACAGATGCTATGAAAACTTTATGGGATGTCGAAAGTCATTTAATGAATCAATTTAGGTTTATTCTTGCACTCTGGAAAACAGTAAAACAAAGATATCTCACAGAACAGTGGATCTATTTGCATTTGCTTCTCTCTACAGCGAAGTCATTTACCTTATTTTCTGTATGTGTTCTGGCACCATGAAGGATTGTTAGTCAGACATTTGAGAAATACACAGTTTATTCCTTCCTCTGAAAACCCTGCTCTTATAGTAGGAAATGCAAAGGGAAGGTGAAAGAGAATATTGAATGAATAAGACATGTGTTTTTTGGCATGTATCAGTCATGAAGTTCTGTTAACACAGTAATTTGTGTGAAGAAGATTTTCACCAGGGATGATGTCTGTAACAAACTTCATAGTATGGAATATTTCCTTGCTTGCAGTTCTGGTATGTTTTCAAATTAAATTTTCTTGCTCTACTACAAGGAAATATAAGATATATTATAAAGCATAGATAAAGAAATACATTATAAAGTGTTACAGCAGACAGTAACTTGGTTAAACTTACCCTTTATTTGTTTTTAATACAAAATAGTGTACTTGCATAAAATATCAATTTATATTTGATATGAGGGGATAATTCATTGAACCAGGGATATATTACTCCAAAACACTAACATCAAACCCATGTTCACATTTGCTACACTTTTTTCCTCTTGTTAGCTTTTTCCTATGTTCCTTTTGTGGCCGATTAGAGTTTATTAATGCTAAATAAATAATTAAGAAGGGATAATTGACTTATTTTTTGCACAGTAATACAGTAATGATTCTTTTTTTCTAGAAAATATTATTGTTCTGTCTTAATGCACTGCAGAACATAGAGCCTGTATACCCATATGAATCATGGGTAACTCATTTGAGCCAGAGATTCACTGTCAGTGACCCAAAGTCTGCTCTCACCATATGAAGAAGAATAAATGGATCAGATGCTTCATCCTACTCACTAAGAGAGGGGGAGAAGACACTTTTTCACTTTTTCAGCCTTCCTTTTGTCAATATTTGTAACATTCTCTCCCGCCCTGTAAAAGTCACCTGGCTCTGTCCTCCATGCTACGTAATACCTTTTATCTGCACCCTTCTGAATAAGGAGATTGAAACCTGTGTGGCAGTGCTCGTCAGCACACTTTGCTCTCTCCCTTACTCCTCTTCAGCATCTGAGATTACCAGACCTGCTGTGAACAGCAGCAAGGTGAAAAGTCCTCACTAATGAATTACTTCCAAGGAATGAACTGGACTCCAACCCTTCTTATCTGTACTTTTACCAGGCAATCAGCCTGTGGCTTCTTCCTCATCTCATTCGGCATTTTGAAGAGCCCTCTTGTCTTTTTCGTGTTTTGGAATCCAGTTGCTTTGGATTTTAGAATTTAATGAGACTGTTCCGGCTCAGGCATTCTTCTCTCTTTGGCTATTGTACCTCATTCAAAAGTCCCTTTCTGGTGGTTTAAAAAAAAACACCAAAAAACACTTGTTTCTTTTCTCCTTTTTGCCATGTAGCCTTCAGAACTCCTCTCTGGATTGCTTTGAAAATCTTAGTTTTTGCCTGCTTCTCTTATATGTTGTGGTAGCACCTGTACTACAGCCAAGATCAGAATGCTAGGCACAACTTTCAAGTGCCAAAGCAAGGAAATGTCTCATCCTCTATAAGCTGTGCAGAGGAGCACCAGTCTGGCAGAAGGAAAACGTGGCAGAATGTGACAGAAATGGCTGGCATATTAGTAGAAAAGCAAAGAGTGGAGCCTAACTTTTGCAATTTCTATTCAAGCAGTTTATTCACTACATCACTTTGTTCTTCTGAGTAAATTTATTGTGGCTGGAGGGTGACACATGCTTTAAATAAATAAAAAAAATACAAATCTGGCCTTGTCCAGAAAATGGAGTGTGGATATCACATTCTTTTGCTTGGCTCAGTGAACTCTCTCTGGCAACTGGGCAGCACATGTAAGCAGAAAGAGGATGGTAGTAGAAGTGCAGAGTAGACTAGGCAAGGGGAAAAGAAGTCAGAATTTGAAACACATTTAAAAAACAGAAGTGAAACAGGGTCTTTTAGCATTATGCCATAGCCTAAAACAATCTATTTTTGGGGGAGGAGGCATGTGTACAGAAGGAATGTATGCCATGAGAACTCCTGTGCTTACACATCCACAGTTTCTGGCTTTATTGTGGCCTAGTCTTGAGCAATAGGCTGGGTCCTTGAGGGAAGGCTAATGCAGAAGGTCTAGGTTTGCTAAATAACCTTTTAAGAGGAGATTTGACAGTCTAGTACTCCAGTATATACTGTCTGTTATGTGTTTTCCAATGAGATTTTTGAGAAAAATCATTTACTATATATGAATTGTATGAATTCAATAAACACAGATTAAAAGAGAAGAAGGTAAGGAATGTCTACTTCATAGACAGAACTAGTAAGGAGTAGGTACTAAAAATGTGGCAAAAATGCTCAGACTAAATGAAAATGCAATTATCGGTGCCAACAGGAACATTAACTACCTAGCTTCAATTGTCACAGGCATAGAATGTAAAGGAACATATCTGGGAAAAGGAAAGCACGATTCAATCCATGAAAAGCAGGAGAAGGACTATATAAATGCTGAAGTAGCTAGCAAAATTTTGTGGAAAGTAGAAAAAGATGGTGCTTATATCTAGGGAACAAAGGAGGGTGGGACGAGAGGTAACTGGAAGGGAAAAAAGAAGTTCAGGAAAGAAGCTTTAAGAGAGTAGCTAAAAATTTGAGATTAAAAAGGAAACAGATGAACGTGAACCCATTGAAAATGGAATGCACTGAATAACCTCTTATTCTGTCTTGAGGTAACCTTGTTTTCTTATTTTCCCTCAAAAAAGGTAAATCAGTGGAGATTGTACAATATTAATTTAGTAGTAAATACAGCAAGACATAACTTTCAGGCAAAGAGTAACATGGGAAGGGACAGTCACAAAGGTTGTTTTTGAAAGAAGATAATTAAAAGTAGTCTTCAGCTATTTCTCTCCATACTTGTTCTTATTAAAATGTTTCATTTCATGAGTGGCACAACTTAATGTGACTTAAATTTTGGAGCATTGCTAACAAGATAATCTTCAGGCAAGGAGTAATAGGAAAAAGAAGAGGAAAAAAAAATAGTTGAAATCTCAAGGTTTTGTGTTTAGGGACTCAACAAGAAGGTCTGCAACAATTTGTGGCTCATTCAGTGGAGAGAGAAAAAATGGCCTGTATATACGAGTTCATAATGTGATGGCATGTAACAGTAAGATCAGCGCAAGACTGTGAAAAGAAGATATTTCTAGTGGAGATGTAGACGTACTAATGCCACTGTGCAAATTAGTTTGAGACTTGATTTGATATCAAGTATCTAAGAAACAGATTTTGGAGCAGCCATCAGAATATTTGGAGCAAGGGGAGTAAAGAGAAGAAGAGCTGTAAAAGCAACCCAAAGAGTTTTGTTTGTTAATTTTTTTTATAAATCAGAAGATGAGAAGAGTGTGTTCTCTTTCTTAAAATGTATGAAAGGATTAGTTCATATGTAATATGGAACTTGAAACCAAACGGGAATGAAATAACTATTGAGAAATTTAGACGAGAAATAATGTTATCAACAGAGCATTGAGGTTCTAGTGTAGCTAATTAAGAGCACTTATGAACCCACAATGAACTATTTTGAGTTCAATTTTAAGCCATTTTTGAACACGTTATCTGATACTATCAGATGGGTGCATTTGCTAGTTTTCATCTTTTTAAGTTGTCTGTTGGAGGGTTAATGTTCCAATGCAATTCTAGGATAGCCTGCTGTTGGCTTTTTTTTTTTTAAGCTAGAGTTGCTGTGAAAAGATGTGACTGAGTGTCCCCAAATTTCTGTACTGTCCTGAATGATACTGATCTCATGACTCCCTATAAAATGATTGTTGCTTTCTTCATTAAATAAACAGGCTTTATTTAATTGGTAGGGTTAGGACCTTAAGTGAGTAAATAGCAAAAAGTGAAAAGCTAATGGTGCTACTCATAATGCATGTCATAATTCCTTTGAAAAAGGCACAGAGAGCTGTACTGTTTGTTATTAGGCTACAAATTAAGGCAGACTTGGGAGAAAAATAAATGTTCAGTGAGGTGCTGGCTCTACCTTACCAAACTCTCATGTTAGTCTCCAAATTAGTCCTTTCTTGCAATTGCACCTGAGCATTTCCATGATCTGTGACCCTAGATTATTTCCTATGTTGTTTCCCTCCTTCATATTTGTATTTCTCTATCCCTGCTAGGTGTCTAAAAGGATTCCTTTTAGACCATGTTCTTAAAAAGTAGCGAGGAACACTGCCCTCTGCGATTACAAGCTTAGCTTGAGTATGGGGGAACAATGAACAGGGATGAAGAACCTGAGTGCACTTTTTCCTGCTGTTGGCCTTGTTGACTTTTCTCCTGCCACACAGTTCAGGAACTTCTGAGCTATTTATGGGAGCTAGGACTCTGGTATTTGGGCAATAAGAAGCAATTTAAATGTTTGCTAACAATGATATCCCCTTGAGATTATCAGCACGCTTTGGTCACCCAATCAGACCTAATGTCCTGAAACAAGATGTAGGATATTTTGAGTAGAGCTGTCTTGTGATATTCCATCAGGTTATGCTGTTACGTGTTTATTGGACTACGTACATTCTGAAGTCATGGACTCAGGTATTTCATACAAAGTGAAGACCTCTCAGCTCTGGTATCACATTTATTCTGAAAAAATATAACTTACGTTTCTTCAGGGCACAGGGTGTCTTATGTACAAGAATGAAAGTGGCAGAATCTTGCCTCACCAGTACTGCTTTTGTCTGTGCAGTAATAGCTCCTTATTTCAGGACCTCACCTCAAGATGAAAGGGATGACTACTTCATTCAGTTCATCAAAGAACAATTTGCTTGTGAATGAAGGGAATTCATTTAAGGCAGGACAAATTATCAAGTAGCACGCTGAACGAAAGACACAAATCTTGGTCAGCTGATTGTTTTATTAATTTATTGCTGTGAGATAGCCAAAATTATACATATTCTGTAAATATTAAAAACTTGAGACAAGCTGATCCAGGAATGACATCACAAATGCAACAGAAATCACTGCAAATATCAATGTTATTGTAAACGTAAATTCAACAGTTATCTGTTTAGTTGGCAATCATCATGACAACACTGACATATTGTTTGTTCAGCTTTGCCTGCAAGAAAGCTAAGGAGAGCTTTACATTATCGTTAATTTGCTGCAAGCAGAGTTTATTTAGCGTTTCTATCCATATTCTGCTAGGAAATGCTTTCTCTTTTATGGCTGTCTTTAGTTTCTGTGAACTCAGTGACTCTATGTGCTTGTGGAGGTAGCTGCTGTCTTAACAATGAAATGTACCAGGCACAAAGCGAGAATCCTCAAAACTAGGCTGAACTAGTTCTTTTGTCTTCTGCCTATCTATTCAGTTGACAGAGGCTGGAAAGGACCTGGCCCTACTTAAGAAAATTAATATCTGTGAAGCTTAACCTAAATTTTACATAAGCTAATTGCCAAACTGAATTGGTCTGTGATTTTATATTATGTCTTATGTTCTACAGTATGCCAGTAATTCTGGGACAGTATAATATTTTTCAGACATTTTTAGGGGGACAACTTACAGTGAGGATTTCTCAGAAAAGCATAAAGATCTGAGAAGAACGCTGGTGTAGCACTTAATGCTAAATAATTTATTTGGCCTTTTAATTAGGTGTAATGAAGCTATAGTTAATTTACATACTGTACCTTATCTACTAAAAGTATTTACTGTTGTTTAGTGTCTTTACTTTCCTTATAGATATTTCCCCTATATTAGTAAACACACATGATTTCATAGAATGCAGTAGTCTGACTATAGTTCTAAGTTTCACAGACTGGTCTGCATTAGATCTCCCTGCAGACACAGATGCAAACAAGATGCAAACTCTTTGTGATTTTAACACATTTTCTCTGTAGTAGTGCTGACTTGAAGGAAGCAGGTGGTTTCAGTAATTCCATTCCGTCCTGTTCAGTTGCACTGAAGTTTCAGTAAGTGGTAAGGGGACCATTGCTGGTTTCTAGCCAGGTGAAGATGATCATGGATATCAGTAACCAAAAAAAAGAGCAAAATTTTTGTGTCACTGGTCAATAAAACAGTTATTTTATGGAAACCATGATTAGAAAAAAAACAACTAACCTGTGTTTTACATATGATCTTTGAGTAATGATGGTTTTGTTACTGATATTTCTGCTTGTTGGCATCCTGCTTCCTGAATTTAGTGGTAATTATTCCATTACGTCTGCTGCATTTCTTTGTAGTTTAAAGCTACTCCTAAATTAAACAAATATTGAAAAGTGGAAGGGTGATCAGTGCTGTCTAACATTCCAGTTTTCTAGGATAAACTTCTAAATACTTTGTTGGCTACAATGTACGTTTCCTTATGGTCTTCTGTTTTGAGAAGTGTTTTGAGGGCTGTGGTTTGTATTATCTTTCTAAATAACTTCATTTGCAAGAATTTATTTAATGATGGTTGAAGTGCTGACATTAAAATTCAGGTTTTAATATAACTTGCTAACTTTTTTTGGAGACTTGGAACTACTTCGCTTTTCATTAATGTTTTCTGAAGTATTAATTCATAGAAATGGTTTGGGTTGGAAGGGACTCCAAGTTCCATCATCAAGTTCCAACCTCTCTGCCACAGGCAGGGCCACCAACCTCCAGATGTAGTACTAGACCAGATTGCCCAGGGCCCCATCCAAACTGGTCTTGAACACCTCCAGGTACGGAGCATCCACAGCCTCTCTGAGCAGCCTGTTAAATACTGAACTCTTCTTCTATCTGTGAAGTTAGGTTGCTGATATGCTAGAAAAGAAAGTCAAATCTAGGAGAAGTGAGAACACTGTGCAAATCATTGCAGTAATCCTTTACCTTGCCACATCAATTAAAATGCTAAATACTCATAGACCCCAATTACACTGAGTGATCTTCTAAGTAAGTGTGTTCACTTGAAAATCAGCTACCCTACAGGTACTCTGTATCACATAAACTTCCTCCATAGGTATGTTAATTTTTTGCTAAAATTAGCACAAATATATCATGGATCCACAAGGCTCTTACAAGCAATTAATAGTGTTAAGTGACTTGAGTATAAATAAGAGCCTTCTCTAAGGCTCTTCACTAAATCCTTCCACTGATAGTTGAATTTTTCTGTCTATTATATTAATGTAGAAACTGGCCCTGGGAATATTGGGTACCTATGAATAATTTTGAATAGATGTATTAGAAAAAAATTAGAAATGAGTTATGTTCAAAGAGGGGGCTAAATCCATTCGAGAAGTTGTTTGTTGCCAATTAATTACCTGCTGCTAATTAGAATAATAAATTTGAGCAGAGTTGTAAGTCTTGGCAACAACTTTCACTGTAGGCTTATCTGGAAGCTGCACTAAATGCTATCATTAGGATCTGTGATAAATCTGTCATAATAGGTGAAAATGAATAAAAAGACTAAGAAGCCTCAAAAAAACATAATTCTACGCAGCAGAAGTCTTTACACTTTATAAATGTGATGGCCCCTGGCAATATTCACGTGAATTGATTAGCTCAGTCTTCCACGTGCTGTTATAAAACACAAAACTTCTGTAGTTATTGAAATTCAGTATGAAAAATAGAGGCATAATTCTTTTTTATGATAACACTTGCAATTTAAAAAAGTATGTGTTTCTGCCAGTAAAACTGCAGCAGAGAGGTCCAAGCTGGAAGCTGTAAATATGGTCTAGTTATTATTTCTTCACTCTTGTACTTCTGTATTCATGTTGCACCATCATGAGAGAGGGAGGATCGCCATCTAAGGGGTTGCATAGTCTGTCTGAAGTATCATGTGATTCATTAGCCTACTACTTATTACTTAAAAAAAGAAGAGAAGTGCCGGTAACTCAGATAACAACATCTGTATTAGAAATGTAAGATGATAATGTTTTTCCCATGAGTCTTTCTCCATTATGAAGTTGGCCTTCAAAGTATTATGTAGTGTAGAAATGTCTGTATGGAGCAAGGTCTTAGCATCTGTTGAAGAAACATACTTCCAACATGCAGTTGCTCTAAGTTCATTTCAGCCAGATGATTTTGTGAGAATAGTCTTTAAACAGACATTTTTTGGCAGGCACGCTGGAATTCAGTGTATTGAAATCGCTAGTTACTGAAATTCAATGGAATGATCTTGAAAACTTCAGCTGTTCTACAACGTCAATTAAAATAGGATGACATTAAAGACATGCTTTCTTTTGAATTTTTATTCCGTACTGAATTACCTCTATTTTTACATGAAATGCTGCTTTTTTTGGTGCGCAGTCTTCATAAATTGCTGTCCTGTCAGTATGCCAAGGCATACTAAATTAAAAAAATTAAACTGGTGGAGAGTTAACTTTATATATGAAGGTCTCTGCCTGTTAACCACCTAATGGTTCTTAATGAAACAGAACTGGGCAAAATCGCACCATTAAGGTCCCTTATCCTTGAACCAATAATGCTCGGTGTATTTGTTAACTGCCTGAAAAATAGCTGTAACAGCAAAATAACACTTCCAGATGATGTGAAATTGATCAGGTTAATTCAGAATAACTGCAACCACACAATCACTGAAGTACCCGTCAATACTGAGTCACTAAAAAAAGTAAGGTATCTGATTAAATTAATTGTTAATGAACATAGTAGGAAATGTGAGAAGGAGCCAGAAACTGAAGAATCATCTTACATCACAGGGTAACTAACTCTAAACTATATTTTCATTCTGAAATAATATTCCACTTATATTTTCATTCTGAGATAAAAAATAGTTAGGCTTTGTGGGAGATAAACATGGAATGGTTCTCTTCAACGCACTCAAGTAAAGAAAAGTAATTTGGGGAATTCTTGGAAAATGGGCATGTACAAAAAATATAATCCCAGTATATATGGGATTATATCCCAATATATTATATGATGCACCTGAATTTTGGATACTGTGTGCTGTTCCTGCATCTCGTCTTGGAAGGCCACAGGGTAGCTAGAAATGTTTTTAGGAAAAATGGGAAAGGGTAAGCAGATGATCGGAGGTGAGAGATCGCTTCTGTATGCTGACAGATTGGAATAAGCGCAGTTTTGATGTCTTAAAAATGAGCTAAATCAAAGGAAATCAGTTGCAGTAAATAAACTAGTGAATTGTACAAAGAGGGCTACGACAGAGCTCTCTCTTCAATATCTCTTGTCACACAAGAACTTTCAGAGCTTGTATTAATATCTCAAAGCAGCAAGTTTAAAATAAGCAGTAAGAAATAGTTGTTCATACAAACTATAATCAAAGTGTAAGCCATTGTCACTAGATGTGGAAAGGCCAAAAGTTTAACTGAGTTCAAAAAGGGATTAATGGCTACTTTTGTTTCATGAATTGTGAAAACATCCTGCACAGATGTGTATTTTGGCTTAGGAAGTTCATAAGCCACTAATTGCCAGAAGATGGGAAGGAGGGGTTGCTCGGCTCCTGCAATGCCTCTCACAATTGTTCCTTATGCATCTGCTAATGGCCGTGTTGGGAGCAGGATAATGGGCTAGACAGGTTTTTAGTCTGTCCCATTATGGGTGTTTTTATTTTGTAGGTGTGGTAATTTTTTTTTTTTTTTTTCAGTAATGGGTGACATGATGGAAATTTTCAACTTGTTTTGAGACATCATTAAATGCTGTCTGGAATATGATTTTTAAAAGTTAATTAGGAATGATTCTACTTGGCTTTCCTTATTTTAATATGCAAAAGATAATCTGCAAATTCATGCGTTGACTGTTCAGAAGATTTCGTCTAAATATGTGGAGAAGTGAATGAAAGTGAACAACTCATATTTCATTTGACTGATCATGAGATTAGTTTAAAGCATAGTGTAGCAGAAAAGATGACAGTGAACAAAGGGAGTTTTCAGTAGTCCTTTGGTCTGAGAGAAAGCAAATGGTATTATTTTTGCCAGTGGAGCTAAAGGATGTTAAATTTCAGATGACAAAAATTTCTACGTTACACAACTGTACTTTGGTCAATTACTTTAGTAATTTAGTAGAAACTGAGACAAATGTGAATTTCTTTAAAATCTTTCATGTACAATTTTATAATCCATTTTTCTTTTTGGAGTGAAGATTTCTATTTGAGAATAAAGGAAACATGAGCTGTTTCTTGTTTTATCCAACTAACCCTGTATTTGAGTTTTTCTCTCCATGTGAATGTATAATGTAAGAGTTTACTTGTACTTACTAAACAGGGATTTAATCAATTATCATAGTGCACTTTGGAAATGAAAAATACATTACTCTGTCAAATGAGTTTATCCTTTACTGCATGCAAACTGTGCATGTCATTATAAATCATGATCTCAAACTTCTGGAGTTGTTATTTTTGTCTATTAGGAAACCTTGTTTCACATCCAAAAAGGCAATAAGGAGACTACACATAGTGAGAAGAAAGTGAGCCACAATCGATCATAAGATATAATTACACAGTGCTCAATGCTGAATAAAATAAAGACCTTAAATAGTAGCAGCTTGTGAAGTTTAAAATTAAAAGACGTTTCACAGTATTTGGTGAAAAGGGAAATTGGATCAATGAAACTGATCCCTTGAATCATGTCTGCTGTTGATTTACATAAAATTATACTTGAGGTGAGCCTCCTACATATGTTTATAATCAAAATTTGGTAATTTGCGCAGCATTACCTCAGTGGTCTGGAAGGGGTTCTCTTGAATTCAGCTGGTGCCGAGCTCAAGAGTTGAAAGGTCCTTCCCCATCATCATCTCTATCTTGGCTAATGCAAATGCAGAGTTTTCTCTAACAGGAAGGCTTTAATGTAACGGCTCAGGGCATTGGACTGGGTAATCTTAGAGGTCTTTTCCAACCTTGGTGATTCTATGTGTTAACAGCTGTGCCTCTGTCAGAGGGTGCAAGGGCTCAAAATGCAGGCACATTGCCCTTGTGCCCTTATTGGTCAAGGAGTTTCTTACAGCTTCACTTGTTTACAGTATATGTTTGCTTAGTGCAAAAATGTGCTCTGGAAGTCGGATGTGCAAATTTTACTGACAGCAGTGAGAAATATGAGAGAAGGCGAAGTTCTCATCAGAAAGAAGAATCCAGATGAGGTTTATGGGGATTATGATGTGTGAGAAATTGATATTGCTGCCAGTACCAGTTAGCTGTCTTGGTTTGGCTGTCCCAGAGTGGATGTAAGGGCTTTGGAGAGATATTGCAAAGTAAAACTTGGCCTGTGCAGAAACTGACAGGTGACTTGTATTAAAAAACTTGAAGTGTAGTCCTATAAACAGTAAGGAAACACATAACTTTGTTACTTCATCATATCGAACACTACATTTGCAAAGGACTGCAGGACTGTTTTCCCCCAAAACTGCAGCCTAAAATTCTGTTTAGTCATCCCCAATCCCCACTGACTTTTCTTTGATTTTTGTAGTACACTATGTAGTGCGAAAGTAATCAGAAACCAAAAACTTGTCAGTGAAATAGAAAGGAAAGCATGGTTCTCAATGACTACTACAAGCAAACTGTTCAGTCTGTTACCTTTTGCCAATGAATTGCAACTTGGTAGTTAGATATAACAGTATTTTATTGCTGATGGTTATTCCAAGATCTCTTTGCCTCACCTTGTTCTTCCTTCTTTCTCTGCCTCCTAGCATGCATTTAATTCAGGTCGACTCTGTTCAGCGGTGGATGGAAGACTTGAAGTTGATGACAGACTGTGAGTGCATGTGTATTCTCCAGTCCAAACCAATCAGCGCTGAGAAGGATGAACAAAATGAACTCATCCTTTCCTCACAGTATAGCACAAGTGATAACTTACAGCTGCTATTAAAAAGAGCATGGATAATAAGCACAGAGTTGACCAGGATTGCTCAAAAGTTGGAGAAGAATAGATGGCAAAGAGTCCACAGCATGACAGTAAGAGTCAATTGCCATGTACGTTCCATGATAAATGAATATAATGCATTTACCAGAAGTTCATCAGAAGAAATGAATCAGGTAAGAATGCTTCATCTGATGTCTTTTCTCTTTTGTTTTTGGTAATAACTGCAAATTTATATAATCTCGTTTTATCTTTTTTCTTTATAACATTTCATTTTTAGTTGTAAAAACATTTTGGACTCAGCATAGATCCTATTTAATCATAGGCCTGATTGTCAAAGCCGATCATGTTGACAAATTGTGTTGTAAAAAATTTGGTTTTTGCTGACCACTTTGCTGAAATATTTAAATGCCCCATCTGTGAGTTTCTTTGCATTTAAGATCTTGGTATAACCTTATTTTTACCTCTACTTGTTCTATTTAGAAGAAAAAGAAAAAAAAAGGAGTGGTTATATGANTAGGCCTGATTGTCAAAGCCGATCATGTTGACAAATTGTGTTGTAAAAAATTTGGTTTTTGCTGACCACTTTGCTGAAATATTTAAATGCCCCATCTGTGAGTTTCTTTGCATTTAAGATCTTGGTATAACCTTATTTTTACCTCTACTTGTTCTATTTAGAAGAAAAAGAAAAAAAAGGAGTGGTTATATGACATAATGGTTCTGGTGGGCTTATAGCTGATTAACATGAGCAAACATTATCTGTATTTTAAAAAGATATATACATGNCTTATATGACATAATGGTTCTGGTGGGCTTATAGCTGATTAACATGAGCAAACATTATCTGTATTTTAAAAATATATATACACAGATACTAAAAATCACTTTCTCTTTCTATCTCTCCAGCTGGAAAAACTTCTAATAGACAAGTGTTCAGAATTTACAGCATTTACAGAAAGGTAATATAAATTTTTGGTTTGAAATAGTCATTTTACTGTTTTATTATGTTGTAGAGTTTCTGATGAGAAGTGCAAATCCACTACCATTCTCAAATGTTTGAACTAGGCCCCTGCAGCTCTGAAAAGCTTTCTGAATGTTAGCCTCTGTGGATGAAGTGAATTGCTTTTATCTAAACTGCATCTGAATGAAAGATGGGATCTGCTACTGTAAAAAGAGCCTGGCATAGATATGGAAGATGATTTTTCATAGCTTTTATGTATCAAGGGAGAAAGTTTGATTCTAATGGTAAAGGTGACAAAACTCCCACAGAGTTTTCTGGAGCCAAGATTTCAGCTTTTCTGGAAACCTTTTATATTGTTTCTTTATAGACTGTCATAGACTGTTCCTCTGAGTATCCATATATTAGAAAATTAACCCAAATAAATATGTACACTTTTAATTGCATATGTAGGTTTAATGAGCTCTGTGCACTCTAGAATGCTGAGAATATAAAATAAGAATTTTTATATAGTCCTTCTCATGATATTTACTCTACCTTATGTACATTATCCTGTTTCCTCCATTGCAGTTCAATTGATCTTTCTCTACTTACTTTAAACATCATGCCAGTCATTCTTCTCAGGGGATCATCAGGGGAAAAGACAGCATGTAATGATCAGGAAGGAATACCCCTTGAGCACTACTACTTTTTGCCAAACTTGCACAACTCAAACTTTACTTTCATATTTTACTATGGGACGCACTGATTTAATAAGATCTTGCAGTGACCATCTACCTCTTTTTCCATTTAACAAAAAGTTGTTAGGTGAAAGACAGGTAATACTGAAAAGGGAACCTACTATGTAGATGGAAACACTAATCAACAAAACCATGTGTTCCATTGCAGCAGCTTGCTGAGGTGGAGTAATTTTTGACGACTTAAAATAATGCATTTCTTAGCAGCAGTACCCATTAATTCATGTGAATTATTCATCTGTAGAATGTTTTACAACTTTATCTTGTTTCACCAGTTGCATGAAGTATCATGGGTTACAGGATTGTTACACCAACTCTGTATAGCTGCTCTGTGTAATCATTCTTCACAGAGGGCCTTATTTTACTTTTGATTATGTTACTTAAATGATCTTTATTCATTTGGACGCATTCAGATTGTTCCCTTATCCTGCTTTTATCAAAATATGACAAAGAAAAGAAATGAAAATTATTGAGAGCACTTCTTAGTATATTCCTCTATGTTTCACAACCAGAGCTGCAGCTGAAATGCAGGCATTCTCGAGTGACTGCAACTATAAGCATAAGGGGAAAATTGAGTTCTGCTGGTATAAACACTTCTGCAGCAAAATTAGGCCTGTACTGTATGAAGTAGATTGTGATCCCCAAAGTATTCATTAATGTCTACTGTTGTCCTTTGGTGTTATGCTTACTATGTACAGACAGAGCTTTGATATTCTGGTGTAGGGCTCACCTGTGGCAAACAGGTTGATAAACAATTGGATTCTATTGCATTGTCTTCCTTCATCGCTTCCCTCTCTTTTTTGTTTTAGGTGCATACAAACAGAGGATGAACAGATGCTGAGGTCTATGAAATCTTGTATAAATGAAACACTCACTACTGTTGCTCAGTATTTTGGCCAGTTGATAGAGCTGGTTTTAACACATGAAGCTCAGGTTAGTCTGCAGGATAAAAATAAAAGTAATTATAATAATAAACATGTTCACAAATATTAAGTCTTGAAGGAGAATATTGATTAAGAGGAGGATGAGAATTATATCAGTTTTCAGCAAATCGATGATCTGTAATTCAAATATCTTGCAAAGAGATCTAAATGTGTTTTGTCGCCTGATTTGTTTCCTAAGCAAAATGATCTTGTGTATTACAGTGGTAATTACCACTCCTGGTACGTATCTTTTCAGTACAAGGAAGTTAGTTTCTGGATAACGTCTCCTTAACAAGACCTTTGTACACACTTTCTCTCCCTGTACAGGCACTGCTTTTGTTTAGAAACTTCAAAGTTTCTTCTGCTCTCAACAGTTCCTATTGAAAGCTAAAACAAGCTAGAAGACATACATATAATATGTATGTTATTACAGCACACATTTTAACTAGACTCTGGGAAGTCGTGATTAAAATAACGACCTGTGTACAGGCTGTGTGTGACTATCAGCATTCTTTTTGCATTAAAACAGAAGATAACCCCTTGCATGGGGTCATCATAACCATCACTGGTTTTGGAATACTTCCCTCCTCCATAGCGTGAGGGCTGATGAGAGCAAAGCTTCTGTGTGTGTGTGTGTGTGTGCACAAAGCATTCCAGAAATACTGCTGTATCACTACAGGCATGATATGCAATTTCCAGTGGTGATTTAAAGTAGATAAAACACAGAGTAATCTGATATTATAGATTCATTACACGTCATTCCATTAGGCCATTCTTGAGGTAATAACTTGCAAGTGTAAGCAATCTATCTTACACTAGTTTCTTTCTAGAGATCTTATTAACTATCCCTTTGCACCCTTCAATCTTGCTCAAAAAATAAAAAGCCCCAACATATGTAATTATGCTCAATTCATTTGTCCATGTTTTAGAAGTGATGTTATATTGAAGTTTTGTTTATTCCATCAGGAGAATGAGAGGCTTGATGAAGAAGTAATGGTTAAACAGTATTTACTACAGTTCTAAAACAAAATATTGAATGATATTGGTTAAATTCTATTGTACCTTGATGCTTTAAATTAGCAAAAGTTGAAGCATCCTCTGTAGTTGCTAGAAAGCGTCCAGAATATATTTTCAGAATTTTAGTCAAGCTAACAACCTACTTACTAATGCACTTTGGTTACAATTTTTAAGAACAACATGAAAGGTGGTGTACGAACTTTACTGCCTAAATAACTGTGTATTGCAAATTCAGTGAGTAGGCAGTCATTGTTTTGATGCTTATACTCATTAATATGAAAAAAAGTCCTATATTGCCTCTGAACACTGATATTTATTGACACATTAAATTCTAGTCCCTATATGTTTTAAGAAAGCGGGATTAATTACTCTGCACTATCCCATAAACATTTGCATTGCTGATGACTTGGAGGAGAGGTTGCTAATAAAAACCATTAAAAGAATAGTTTTCAGACCCATCTAGCCAGGCTGTGCACCCATTTCTGCCTTACAACCACATCGTGGGTAGTTTGCCCTGGAGCAGACAAAGTATCTGCAGGATAGATCATAATGGTAGGTTACTAAGGAGCTTTCTTTTCGAATCAGTGTATCGGGATTTACTAATGAAAAGGATTAATATTAAATTGTGAACTGATTGTTTAGCGGAGACACTAAGAGTGGGAGAACCCAACCTTTTAAAGGGAGGATAACTAGATTTTCTGTCAGTAACACTAAAATATAGTAAGGGATATATCTTTCAAAGCTGTACTAAATACATAAACACTTGCCTTCCTCCTAATAAATACAATCAGTTCTTCCTCTTGTGATTGTATGAACTTTCAAAGAATAAAATTAAGCTTTGTATTTTCTAACAGCTATATTTATCTGTGCAACTGCAATGGCACACATGCAAAAAAGCAAGCTAACTACTTACAAAGATAAAAATCTTTAACCTATTTCATGTATTTGAGAAACAAACTATATTTCTCTAATATTTCCTGTTATTAGTCAGTATCACCTTTCAATTTTATGCATAAACTGACAATAGATGATCCTAGAGACATAGAAAGTAATATTAGAAAGGATACAGCAATATTACATATGAATAATGCAGGATATTTGCACCACCCTGTGATACAGTTTCTGCATAGAGACAGTTTCCTTCTTAAGTTTGTAGTTCAATTCTAGGTCAAATACAAAAATAGTTTACTAAATAACTTCAGAGCTCTCTTTTAACATGTTTTCAAACACATTCCTCTTTTCTATTTGTGCTTATTTTTATATGTTGCTATTCTTAGTTATGTCCATTCAAATGTGATATTAAATGTGTTATAACGTTACTGTTTTGACTGTTGCCCTTGTTTATTTTTGCTTTGTCTGGGTGAGAAGGAAAATTATCACACGGATTAAATGGGCTTGACTTCCCACTCTGTTTCATCTTAAATACAATAGTCATGTTTATCGTTGGAAGTAACTGTTTTTTTACCTTATGTCACACAGAACCTTCTGAGACAAATAGAATCGTCGGATAGTGTGTACATCACTGAGTCAGCAATTAATAGCTTATTCAGTCTCACCCAGGAAGGTACTCATCTGTGCCGTATCATAGCTAAGGTAAGGGGATAAATATATGGATTAATTCAAAGTAAAATCAGTAATTTGGGTGGGTTATTTTACTCTGCACCCTGGTGGTGGTGAGTTTTGAAAGGTACAGTAATATGACATGAAATCCTGTATTTCAGGAGACATAATCTAAGTTGAAAAATGTCAGAAACTTATTCTAAGGAACTTTTTTCTTTTGATGTTTTCAAAATAAAATGAAGGTGTGAAAAAGAGGAGGTAGCAGAAAAGAAGACTCATGTCAGTTGCTGTTTCTTCATGGTGTAGCTATTTCACAGCATCCAGATGGATCTTCTCTTGTTTCAATTTATGTCCATTTTTTAAAATTTCTTCCAGTCAGTTACTGCTATATAAGGCCTTGACCATTTCATCTTGGTAATGTCCTCTTAACTGGAAGGCTGCCGTTATTTTGTTCTGCCTATGTTCCTCCTATCCTCTCCCAAAATTCCTGCTTTATAATACACTCATACAACTCAAATAGCATAATTTAGTTAGTTACTCAAAATGAAGTGAAATGAAAAGAAATTCTCAATAGTTTCAAGTGCCCAATTAATGTTGATGATTCTTTACGTTGAAGGTGAGCAATTCAGACAAAAGTTGTATGGGCAGGCAGAGGAATGGAAACCTGCAGATGTCTTTTCTGTCTTTCTGATACAGCTTTCTTAAGCCTTTCAGATGTTATTGCTACACTTGAAGTCAAATCTTGCATTAAATAAGGTGCATTTCAGCACCTTATTTAGTTTATAGATTTGCAAATATCAAAATGCATGAGTTGTGGTGCCAAAGACAGGGCAGAAAGAAAGCCAATTGCCCTTACTTCTAGCTCAGCTTTATGTTTAAGTTCTAAACAGCATCACTAGTAAAAGAGTATCTGTCATTGCTATTTTTTTGCCATTTCTCTTGCCAAGGTGGTTCTTCATTAAAGTTCAAGACCTCTACAGGCAACTGCAGTAGGATAAGCTCCAGCTGGCTTCTGGGTATTGATTCAACTGCAGTTGTCTGTATCATCTGGAATACTGCCACTCTTTTCAACACCTTGGGCATCTTTTTAGTGTCTCACCAGATGGTACTTTCAGCCATGTAAGTAGAGAAACTTTGCAATTGCTTATGTATATAGCTACTGATTACACAGAGAAACAGAAAAATTCTTCAGCTATGTGTTCAGAGGATGATAGAGATATTATTAAAGATGTAATTTTAGAAATACTTTGCATCCATTATTTACCTTGTGTGGAAGGATGTCATCACAATATAGGATGCATCTGGCAGTGTGTTCTCATTCACTGATGAACTGATTAATTCACTGATGAGAACATTGGATTTAAACCCACTGCTCTGCTAACATTCATAATTCTAGCAATCCCTGCAAAGTCTATACTTTTGATACTTGGATCTTGAAAAAGTGAGAAAGGAAAGGCATTTTGTGAGGTCAAGCATAGAATAATCTCATCCTCGGTGTATACAGGGGGAAATATACGTTCCCAAATTTCTCAAGCTTCTGTTTGCAGAGTGAATGTGCCAAACCTCTTGTCCTGCTCAGAGATGAAGTTAAATAGCACTATCTAATTAGTTTTATTTCTATCTGTATTTATATATGTTTGCACCATAAAGGGTACCACTGAAGGCTCTGAATGAAGCAGACTCAAATGTGTAGTGGATTCTGGCAACAGCATGAGGGGTTCAATTTTTTCTGTAATGGTATTTGGGCTCCACTCAGTGGTATCCAAAACAATTTTAAAATGCTGAATATTGAGGAAGTGCAGAACTAACAAATTGAGGAAAATTGTCTTGTGCTTCTTATCACTGTAAAGAATTCCACAGACAGTTCCATTTAGCAGAAGTGAAGTCTGACCTTCAATAAAATGGCTAAATTAATTTATTACTAATAATATGGATGTGTCACAGGATGCACTAAATGATTTCCAAGTGAGGAAATGCATGCTGTTATGCAAAGAACCCTAAGTGGTGTTTGGTTGCCAAACTACAGTGGTGATTGTATCACTTGTCATGCACATCTGTTTCCTCTATGCACTGAAATGTAATCGTCCAGACTCACCTTCATCCTTCATCTTCTGTGTTGCATCAGTTACCTGCATTACTGAGCATGGGGCAGAGGAAATGTGATGGACTAG
>PPHD01009344.1:0-20765 GCA_002909625.1 Bambusicola thoracicus
TTGAGAAACAGAAAGACAGAGGCTTGTATGGTTTGAATTTTAATTTGTCATAGTGCAGTGCAGAACGGTAAACAACTGCATTTCTTACTAAACGACTTTCTAACATGTGGAGATCATTACAATGCCACTAATTACAACTCATTAAGTTCTAAATTTATGCAGTTTCACAATGGACTTGCAGAGATTCCCCATTTCGGTTATCAGAGGTTTTGTAAGAACTTATAAAATAAAGGACAAAACAGGTTTCCATCCTGTGTCACTTTAAATTCTTCAGACAATATCTGTTTCTGGTAGAGCTGAGGGTGTTTGATGCTGATGGAAAAGGTTTTGACTAGGTGTCTCTTTCAGGTGTTTCCTGAAGACAGAAAGAGGGAAAAAGCCATGGGTACTCATTTGGGAAAAGGAGATGTTTGGCACTATACTCTATAGGGGAGACTGTGAAGCAAATAGGAGTATGAAACTATTAAACTCTAGCTACTCTTTTGTAAAATATAAAGGAAGAATAAACCAAGAGTAGTGAGTGATTGAAGGAACAAGAATGGAGGACTGTCAGGACCACAGAAATCATTAGAAAACTAGAGCAGGAGCCAGTGCCCACAATAAGATGCAGGAGCAAACTGAGAAATAGCAGTGCTTCTTCTATTATGTCTTAAAATCTTCATACTGAAGAAAGTTACCAGAGAACCTCCTCTTTATTATCTCTTTTAGGCAAACATTTCAGAGACAAGCAGTCCTCGTCATCTGGCTCAGAAAACTTCATATCCTTGCAGTGAAATCCTTGCTAATGATGAAGCAGCACTTAAAGTGTCCCTTATTCAGAAGCAGAAAACTTGGGCAACTATTCACACACCAGTCAAGAAACCCTGCTGCTAGAAATGCCATGAGTAACCATACTCATTTGAAGACATCAGATACAGTACACAGGAAAGTTGTCAGAATCTGAAGTGGTGTTTGAGGGAGAAGGGGTGGAACTGAACTGTTGCTCGGTTGGCTTGAAAAAAGGTTTTCGAGCAATAAGGGGAAGACTTGGAGGAAGTTCAAACCGGGGTCATTTGCCTTTTGTAACAGATGAGTCTGAAATTCCATGAAGACTGGTACTCCAAAGCATAGAAATTCACAGCTCTACTAAAGCCTCTGCAGGAGGACAGCAGTTTAACACCACATCTTTCTCCCTAAAAGAGATCTGGTTCAAATCCTCATTTGAGAAACTGCTTTGCTTTACACTGCCTGGTATTTTGGTCTATAGGTTTAAGCTTTTTACGCTGGAGCTAAAGGCAAAACACCAAAAACAGAAGCTCATGGAGAAAGATATCAAGGGTTTTAAAGGCTGGATGGAGGAAGGGACTGCAGTGATAGCTAGGTAGGCATACATACATACTTACACATATTTCCATGCCTTCTGTGGCTCTACCCATACTCTTCCTCACCTCCCAGTTTACTGGGAAATGACATTCTGGATTGCAAAGAGTGTAACGCAGCCTTCACATAAGGCAAGGAGGATTGTTCTGAATGCCTCCGAAAACTGCTTTAAGCCACTGTTGCACTGATAGATGTTTTTTCTGTATATTATTTCTCCTCCCATTTTTCTCCAAAGAGACTTTACATAATTCAACTGACAATAAACATTACTTTGACCAAAACATTTTCTGATTGTATTAAGCTGTAAAATAACCAAGGAATACTGAAAACTGCTATTTTTCATGTAAATACTTTCCGATTAAAAACAGTCAGCTCATTCTTTCTTAATTTGCAATTGTTTCAAACAAAGGTTGCTGTCTGCCATCAAATTCAAGAGGCTTCCTCATTTAAAATCTATTTTCCAACAGGAAAAATAAAAGCGTTGAAGAAAGTACACACTTAATGCACTGAACTGCCCAGAATGAACAACATAAAGGAGATACTTTTGTGAGTAGATTTAAAAATCAAACTCCCATTAAGGCTGAGACCTGTCAAGCTTACAGAAATAGTCAAAGAGAATTTGTCTTACCTAACTTTCAAGAAGTTTCCCTCTCCAACAGTATTTGCATGAAATCTGAGCCTGGGACATCATGCTGTTAAAATCAGGAAATGAAGAGTAGCGCTTTTTTGTTATTGTTTTTTGTTTGTTTGTTTCAGTTCCAGAAGTAGTATCTTGGGCCCTTCCTCAGTTCCCAGAATGCTTTGGCAATCGTGCTCTCAGTTTTTTTCTTGTTCTTTCTGTGATATCACTTTAGTATCACCTGAAGGCCTGCACATTATGTCTGGTCAGCTGAGTCCAGCACAGCAGCTAAAGAAAGAAAACCAGAAGGTAGATCAGAGGCTCTATAAGCAGACAAGGAATTCAGGAGATGTGGGTAAGGGCAGACAGAAAATGATCCACACATACAGCAGAGCAGAGGAAAAGACTAAAATAAGGTACTTGTCAGCTGACTCCTGGCCCACTTTCTTCTACAAGACCACTCCAAGAACTATCTCATGTTTTCCCATGACAGCTCAGAGGCTGAAAACATTGCCCAGAAGAAGGCCATGTAGTAAGTGCTGTGCACGGAGCCAGACCCAGCACAGAGGAATGTCACATTTATTGATTTAGTTGGAGTATTCAGTGACTTACTGACTGTTCTGGCCTTCTTTATCACAGGACTTCTGGTCTTTCAAAATCTTCTTTTGTTTCTAAAACAGCCAGCAACTTTTCCCCAGCATACCAAGTATTGCTTTTGTGCACTGAAAAAAAGAGAGAACATGTTTGAGAGAGGCTCAATAGATCAGAGAAACATAAGAACAGGGTTGTTGTTTTTTTTTTTTTTTTAAGAAGTTCCTAAATCAAGATGTGACCTTTAATTGAAAAAGGCTGCATTGGAAAGTTTCCATTCATTTTCAGGTTTTCTTCATATCACATTAAAAGTCTAAAAATGCATTTAATTTTCAAGCAAAAGTTTGGGAGATATTTCTGAGCTCACATCAGATGAATCAACAAGATCAATGGGCTACTCCTACAACTAGAATTTAAGATCTTTCTTCATAGCTGCTATCTCATTCCACCTCTAGCAGTGAGGAAGGAGCGGAAATGGGGAATCCATAGGGTACTGTAATTAAGATTTTGTTTCATCATTAGTATCCCTGCTGGTACTCCTGACACAAGACAAAACTGCCCCACTCTGCTGACTGAAAAAGGGGTGGTTGGTGCTAGAAGATGGTTTCAAACATTTGTGATGGATGAAAGGAAGCCCACAGCCATTAGCACTGTTGGAGACACAATTGTTATTATTAACACCATCTGCAACATGGACATTTTAGTCTTTGAAGAAGGAAATATGGAGCTGCAGACCACCAGCAGCAGCCTGGAGTGGGTGGAGCGGGGAGGAAACATACCACAGTAGTAGCAGCCACAGGATTTGTGATCAATAGGTAGGAGGATGGTTCTGAACAGGATGTTATTCGGTTAGCAGCCATACGTGCTCTTGGGCATTTGAAGCACTACACACTTTACTATGAACAAGGGGAAACAACAATTCTTTGAGACATATTTCTTCTCTGAATCAATTCCAGCCATTGTAACAAATCATACAGAGATTCGTGTCTATCAGCAGCTGGTCAGAAGTCTCAACAGCAATCAGCAAGAGAAAGTGACATTAGCAAAATCTGCAGCAAGACTAGGCTCTGTCGCTGAAAAAACGGTAACATTTGATTCCATTTAAATGTCCTGAACATCCAGATACCACCAATTAAGGAAGAAAACTAAAACAAGACAGAACAACACACGCGCAATTCACACCAAAGACAGAGGTATAAAGGAGCATACAGATAACGTAGTTCATGTTTCAGGCATCAAGAACTCTCTCTTGCAACACAGAAGCCTCTGAACTGCTAAGGGAAGAATACATCTGGCCCAATTATATGACCTAGCATAGGCAAGACAGGCAGCACAATCATTGACATCAGTAGTGCTGCGAAACAATCGTCCCATTTTCTACTCCTTCCAATAGCAGCATTAAAAACATCACCTTCTGGAAAGGGTAATTATGGTTGGCACCACCTTTTCCATGCTCATGTTGGCCTTAGTAACAGCCACAAGAAGACAGCGCTGCCAGTGACAAAGATATCAACCACAACTTCCCAAAAGCTGCATTTCAAACCACAGCAAATATTAGCCCATAGAGCTTGTGGTAAAGCACATGACCTGACTGATGGGGTGGCTGATAACATTGCATCAGCATGCTGGTGCATGTTTTCTGGCTGTGTTTGGGCCCAGAAAGGTCACCTTCTCACTTTCCACCAAAAGAGGAAGACCTTTGAAATTTTACTGCAAGACCAAAGGGAATTGGGAGTAAGAGATACCAAAAATTATGATATTACCATCTTTCATATCATAAAATGGTTTAGATTGGAGGGGACCACCTAGTTCCAACTCCCCTGTCATGGGAAGGGTTGCCAACGACAGGCTGCCCAGGATCTCATCCAAAATGGCCTTGAATACCACCAGAGTTGGGTGTCTACAGCTTCTCTGGGCAGCTTGTCTCAGCACCTCACTGCTCTTTGAGTAAAAAAAAAAAATTTTTAACATCAAGCCTAAATCTACCCTTTTTTATTTTAAAGCCATTCTCCCTTGTCCTAACACTATCAGATTGCATAAGTCAGTCTCCCTCCTGCTTATAAGCTTCCTTCAAGTACTGGAAGGCCGCAACTAGATCTTCCCAGAGCCTTCTCTTCTCCAGCCAACTCTCTCAACCTTTCTTCATAGAAGAGGTTCTCCAGCCCTTTGATCATCTTTGTGGCCCTCCTCTGGATCAGCCCCAACAGCTCTTCCTCCTTCCTGCATTAGGGGCTCCAGGTCCAGACGTGCTACTCCAGATGGGGCCTCGCAAGGGCAGAGCAGAGATGGACAATCCCTTCTCTCACCCTGCTGGCCACCCTTACGTTGATGCAGCCCAGGATACAGTTGGTTTTCCAGGCTGCAAAAGTGCACTGCTACTCATGTACAGCTTTTGGTCCAACTTTTGGTCCAACTTTTGGTCCATCAGGATCCCCAAGCCCTTCTCTGCAGGGCTGTTCTTAATGAGTTCTTCTCCCAGTCTGTGCTTTATCTGGGATTTTCCTGAACTAAGTGCAACACCTTGCATTTGGTCTCGTCAAAGTTCATTAGATTCTCATATGCCTACTTTTTGAGTGTGTCCAGGTCCCTTAGCATCCGTCTCTTCTGTTGTGTCAACTGCACCACTAAGCTTGGTGTCATTAGCAAACTTGCTGAGAGTGCACTCAATCCCACTGCCTATGTCATCAATAAAGATGTTGAAGAACACAGGCCCCAAGACAGACTCCTGCGGGACACCACCCATGACTAGCCTCCACCTGGACATAGAGTCATTGACAACAACCCTCTGGCTATGACCATCCAACCAATTATTTATCCACCTAGTAGTCCAGCCTTCAAATCTATCTCTCTTTAATTTATAGATAAGAATGTGGTGCAGGATGATGTCAAAGCCTTGCTGAAGTCCAGGTGGATGATGCCAGCTGCTATTCTTTTGTCCACCAATGCTGTTACTCCATCACAGAATGCCACCAGATCAGTCAGGCATGATCTGCCCTTGATGAAGTCATGCTGGCTGTCTTGTATCACCTTCACATCTCATATGTACCTTAACATCTCTTTATTTGGCCTGTAGTTCTGCAGGTCTTCCTTTCTCCCTTTCTTGAATATGGGAGTGATGTTTCCCTTTTTTCCAGTCACCGGGGACTTTGGCTGACAGCCAAGATTTTACAAATATTATAGAGAGCAGCTTGGCAACCACATCAGCCAGTTCCTTCAGAACCCTGGGGTGCATGTCATCTGGCCCCACAGACTTGTACACATTAAGCCTCATGAAGTAGTCTCAGACATGCTCCACTCTTACACTGGGAGGGATTTTACTTTCCCAGCCCCCTCTTGGAAGCCTGACTGGCTGTGAAGACTGAGACAAAGAACTCATTGAGTACCTCAGCCTTCTCCAAGTCTGAGGAGGCCAGCTGTCCCTTTTCATTTATCAGAGGGGATACACCCTCCAATGCCTGTCTCTTCTGCCTGAATTGGTGAGCACTGGATACAGCAACACTTCACCTCTGGTGGGTCTGTCCAATACCTGAATCAGAAAGTTGCTGTCAATAGATTCCAGGAATCTCCTGGACTGCTTGCAGCTTGCCGTGTTTTTGTTTTTTTTCCTCCAGCAGGAACAAGAGCCTGAGAGCGTGCCTCTTGCAGCTGAAGCAGGAAGGTCTCATCAACAGTCAACACCTTGATCAGGTGGCCTGTAATAGGTCCTGACCACCAGATGCTCTTCATTGGTCCAGTCTCTAATTTTAGCTCACAAGTTCTCAACCTGCTCATGACTGTTTGCAGGACTAGCTCTTCACAAGCTATCAATGTCTTAACATAGAGAGCAACTCCCCCACCTCTCTTACCTCTCCAGTCCCTTCTAAAAATGTCATAGCCATCAATCATGGAATTCCAGTTATGTGAGTCATCCTACCATGTTTCCGTGATAGAAGTAAGATAGTAGTTTTCCAGTTGCACCATGGATTCCAGTTCCTCCAGCTTATTTCCTATGCTGCGTACATTGGTGTAGAAGCACTTCATCTGGGCTTTTGGCACTCCCAAAAACCTCTGGGACAAATCTTTAGTTTTCTCCTCCCGCTTCCTAAAGTAAAAGTGTTCTCTGACTCTTCTCTGTTTCTCAGCAGTACATTCCCTTCCCCTGTCAAACCTAGTTTAAAGCTCAGCCAATGAACCCAGGCTGCTCCTGGGCCAGAATTCTTTTTCCCCTATGACACAGACCCCATCAAGTAGCCATCAGGCCAGGCACTGAGTAAATTGCTCAATAGCTGAAATTGCCAACATTCCTGTGGTGACACCAGCCTCTCAGCCATATATTTATCAGATGGGTTTTCCTGGTTCTCTCAGCATTCCTCTCTGCTACTGAAGGTGTAGAGGAAAACACCACCTGTACTCCCTGTACCATCCACTAACTGCCCCAGTTCCCTGAAATTCCTTTTGGTAGCCTGCAGGCTTCTCTCAGTGATTTTTTTTTTTTTTTTTTCAGCCAGCACTAGTTCCTCAGGGAAGGAAAAAAAAAAACGTGTTTGGAATAGACTGCAGGACAGGAATATATAACCCAAGATTCACCCATTAATTAAGTGGTAGGTTTTCAAAGTTTTGCTATTCTTTACAAAAGCACCAGTGAGCAGGTGTGCAGTTGTAGCTCTTTTTTCACTTTTGGTGTGGCTTCCAGGTTATGGATGTCAGTAGCACAGGAGTCAAAAGTTTGCATGTGATTGGTCTCTATTCACACCCAAGGGCCCTAACCTACACAAATGTACCAACTTGGTTGTGGTCTTTTGTTGATGCTGTTTTTCTTCAGTACTTTTGGACCGCAGCATTTTCTAGCAATGAATTTATTCATTTGGACACATACCATTCCAGGATAATCCATTCTGAATTCTTACTGAATTTCTCTGGCACTTCCTATATCATCTTTCATAAGAAAAATATCTTCTACTTTTCAGTTCACTCTTCCCAATCGTTCATCATAATATTCATCTCTATTATAATATTCATCTCTATTATCTCTCTAATACTGATCTCTATCAGCAGTGCTCAGTTGTTCTTTTTCCTCAGATGCACATTAGCACAGCTCATCTATCCTCATACAAAGGCCATGCTATAATAGAGACCTGAAAAAAAAAAAAAGTTTTTCTTTGCATTTTTTCCAGTTCTGCTGCATCTTTTCGGAGACAGGGTAACAAGGACTACTTAGTACAGTTCAGATGCTGGCAGACTATGAGTTTAGACAACAGTCTAATAACATTCACTGTTTTCTTCTCAACTCTTCCTGAACGATTTCTAAAGTGATATTTGCCATATTTACTCCTGCTGAGCACAAAACAATGTTCACAATAATTGTTTTGACTGGTTTCCAGGACCTCACCCTTGATGTCTAATATTGTTGCACCCTGTGAAATTAAGACTATTCCTCCAATATGTATCACTCACTTATTTTGGCATTTAGCCACTGTCATGAGATCTTCCAGCAGCTATTTTCTCTGACAGCTTTAGTTCTGTCTGCATAACTTACATCAGAGACAACTTCTCTCACTTTGATATTTTCTCTTACATGTGTTACCTTCTTCCCTTCCTTATTCCTGCCCCACAATGCAAAAAAGCCAGCAGCAGCACATCAACAATTCTAACACAGAAATTAAGCACCAATACACCTATTTAGTGCTACGCTCTCATCAGTCCTCAAAGGTCACTGCAGTACAGATTTCAAACAGAGTCCACAGACTAATAATGTATCTCCATCATAATTTTTCACAAAGAGACAAAGGTAAACAAATGCCATACAAGTAAGGTCTTATTTTAGCTACCCAGTCTTACATGGCCTTCCATATCAAAGCCCAGGGCTAGAAATGACCACACAGTACAGAAAATCAGGAAAAAGGTTACATATATATGAGAAAATTTACAAGTGTCTCAGTTTTGACATAGGAAAAGTATCCACATCACTTGCCAAACGGCAGTTTGTCTTCTTGTGTAATAACAGCTGCTAATGGGAAACACACTCATTACTCCATCACTGCTGGCCACCAGAAGTGGATTCACATACAACCACCAGCATCCCCAATTACACTTAGAGCCAAATCACCTAGGTTGAGCCCTTATTGTTTCATTACTCGACTGAAAATCCTTTCTTCTGAACAGAGGACTAACATTTATAATTTTGGTTTCTGACAAATCAAATTCAATTAAGTGACAGAGGCCTTGGGGCTGTTCCTAGGCTCATTTGTTTCATTAGCTTTTGAAAATACAAAAGCCCATGGAGTTGTGCACTGGATGTCCTGCCAAGAGTCCCTTGGTTTTGAAGGCCTCAGGGCACTTAGAGGAAAACTCCCATCAGTCTCATTGCCCAAGCTGCCTGTTGAATCTATCATGACACTTTATAACTTAGATACCATCAACAAAGTTTAATCAAAGTTAATTCACATTTTCTTTGTACAGAAAGAACCACAGGGAGCCACACAAAGTGTGCCGTTTCTTGGAATTAACTTGAAGAAATCATTTTTCACACACTAGGGTCCGAGGCACAGCCAACCATTAGCAGGGTCCAGTAATTCAGCTGTCTAAATGCTTAGGAAAGGAGCCAGAGATTTTCTGAAGTTTACTTTTCCTCATTATCTACTACTAAGCAGCACCTAGTCTATCTGCAGCAGCTACGTGGAATGTACCAACCTACCATGAATTTCCTTTTAAGCAGCAGCATATATTTCACTACTAATAGGATGTAAGGCAATAGGAAATGCTCATTTGTTCATGGTATGCCATGTCCTTTCCAAGTTTTATCAATTTGATTAGTTTTCATTTCCTTCCAAATATGGTTCAGTGTAAAAATTCACATTGTCAAAGCTAGTCAGCCTAACACCATCTCAAGAATGCCTTGTTAAATGAGCTTCAGCCACTCACTTAGAACTTATTTCTTCCATACAGAGATTCAAGCATTTTCACTGTCTGTGTCCAGTCAGTATTGAAAAACAGAAGGGAGAAACAGAAGGGAATTCTCTTGTAAACAAATAATACCTTCCAGGTGATGAAGAGCTGTAGAGAAAAACAGTAAAACAGTGACTCTTCACTAGTTCCTTGCTTATAAGCAAAGACACTAGCCATGCTAAAGCAACTCATATTTCAGATACAACAAGAGAAGTGAATTATAGAACCCACACACCAGAAATAAGACTGTGTGGCTGGGATCTCAAGGTAAGTTCTGCCCTCATAATCTTGCAGACAATGTTTGGGGTTTTTTTTGGTTTTTTTTTTTTTTTTCCTGTATAATCCAGTCATGTCCAACTTGCGGCCCACAGGCTGCATGCGCCCAGAGCAGCTCACAATGGGGCCCATTCCCTCCTTGTGATTTAAATGAGGTGGCTCTTCCCCTGGCGCAGCCCTGAGAACGCACCCATTACTCTGCAACAAACTGTCAATACGCTATTAAGCGCTGACTGAAGGTAGAGCATGGGGAAAGCAGCGTTGTGCAGTGCTGACTCAAGTGATGGCAAATAATTGTATGCATTTCGATACATTGGCTAAACATAAGGCTCTGAACAGCAAATATGCAACTGTGTTTTCCATTTTGATAAAACAATTTGAAAATAGAATCATAGAATCCTTACAGTTGGAAGGGACCTTTATACTGTTCTTGTCCAAGCCCCTTGCAATGAACAGGGACATCCACAGCTTGGTCAGGTTGCTCAGAGCCCCCTCTAGCCTGGCTTCAAATGTCTCCAGAGACAGGTCATCCACTGCATCTTTGTGCAACTTGTGCCAGTGCCTCACCACCTTTACTGTAAAAGACTTCTACTTAAATATATGAGGCCCAAGACAATTTCTGTTCATTAATTGTGTCCCAGGCAAGCCAAAAGGTTGGACACCCATGGTGTAAATCATGCTACTAAAGAGTTTGCTCTTGCAAAGTACACAGCCCTTCTACTCTGTTTGAAGCCACAAGTCTGGAAAAAGCTCAGCAAATCAGAAGTGTTATCTACAGAGACCAGAACTAGCTTTCTAGCTTCCAGTCTCTCCAAATTTGCAGTTATTTACTCCACTCAGTAAACAGCTGAAAAAAAAAAAAAAAAAAAAAAAAAAACAGCCAAAAAGTGTAACTCTTGTTAATCATTTAGGAATATTACTAACCAGATCTTTTATTATTTCCCTTTATATCCCATTTTTATTTTATCACATGCTTGTTTTCAGAGGATAAGTAGTATAAGCATCTACAGTTTGCTGAAAAGCATTAGGATTTCCTTTTTCCTTTAGTCTCCCCAGCTGTATAAAGAACTGTGAGAAAGGATATCATAATTACCCGTTATGTTACAATAACTATGGGTCTCAATGACCTATAAGGCTAAGAAAGATGAAAATTTGTTGAAGACTTGTCCAGTGGTGGCCCAATGCAACTTCATATTTGCACATAGGATTCTGCCTGTATTACATTTCTCCTCTCTGGTAAGTAAACCATGGGAAGCTTCTTCAGTGTCTGCAAAAAGTATCAGTTCTAAACATTACTTACAGTTTCCATGCACCACCAAGGATTTGAACAGGGCACTGCATAAGGGTCAGGATTTGTTTCCCCTCTAGAATTAAGGTCTTTTTTTTTTTTTAATGGTGGTCACCCTGACTGGCTTGTATATTTATTATCCATCTGATAGATTATAGCTTTTTAATCATACAATGCTTATTAACTGTAAAAATCGTAAGGAGTAATGATACCCTTGCATTATATCATGTAGCTAAATTCACATTTCCAAGTCTGTCTACTTACAATTTACTATTTACGATTAAAGTATTAACAAGAACAGCTCTGCAGCGTTATGAATAAAGCTCTACAGGACTTTCACAGAATAATCAACGATAGTAACAGTGTTACAAACAATGTGTTTAACTGGAGCAAGCTTCAGTCTTCCGTTATTTGCCAACTCCTGAGATAACTGGAAAGTGATCTCTCTTACTTTGACCTGTAAACATCTGTATATTCAGGAGTATTATGCAAGCATTCTGCAGGGCACTAAGATCTCAGCAGGCTACGAGAATGTTGCTTTCTTTCAAGGAAGAGTTTGTTGCTGGTTACTTCTGTGAAGGCTCAATCAAGTCAGCTACTTCAACAGCTCAGACCATGTGCTGTGGTATAGATCACATCCACTGATATTATGAGACAATTCCAGCAATATCCTTGGTTGAAACATCTCAGTACCACTATAACGCAACACAGATCTCAAATTGCCAAGCACAAATTCACGTTAAAAACATCATCATCTCTCAATCTCTCCTCATCACAACTAATAACTGGGCTGAATCCATTGCTCTCTTGAGGTTCTTACTTGGTACAAGTGTCAGAGTAGCCATGCTGCACAAGACCCTGCTGTGGGAACTAGCAGAGACATGTTCACCTCAGCGCCACTCTCTCAACTCAGCCAAACAAGGGAACAGACTGAGGATAACATTCAGGGCAACATGGGGGAGTTGTATGCACTATATTCTATGTTTTGCCAAGACAGTAGCGCCCAGAATTAAAGATACTGCTCATCTGGAAGGAAGTTTCCTGAAAGTGTACATTCAGATAGAAGACCATGCCTTTACACATACTGAGCTACAAAGTGCAGAACTTCCTCCCTCATCTTTTTTTTTTTTTTTTTTTTTGGTCCTGTTTGGGACAGAAAGGTTTTGTGGTTTTCTTGGGTTTTCTTTTTTATTTAAAAAGCAAAACTCACTGTTGATTTTTTATTCATTTTATACGCCAGGGTCCCCAAGAGCTGAGTGAGTTTTCCAGAGTTTTATAGTGGCAGTTGTCCCATCATTCTGCAAAATCTCTCACAGTGGGAATATGTCAGAGATATATCAACTCATTTTTAAGTATCAGTTCCCACTTTGAATTTCTTTTAAAGCTTTTGAAGGAGAGCAATGCTGAAGCACAGATGGCATCATTAAAAGCAAACATTGGCCAGGATACAGTATAAATACCTTGCTGTGGCATCCGTTCTAAATATAGCGCTAAATATAGGATATACCACAGTCAAGCCAATTGCATGCTATGATATTGGTTTACCTTTTAATGAGATCCACAGTCTTAGTTTTTTAAAAAAGGGAGAGAACTACAACATGTGATATTCTAAATTTGCCAGAGAAAGGCACTGATGTTTGAATGCTACTTATTTGGAATAGGCTTAAAATTGCCATTTAGGGAAAGCCTGGATGTGTGATTCTCTAAGCCACAGTCCTTCCAAGCCTCAAGGGAGACAGTATTATTCAATTTATTAAGCTGGTGACAGCTCCTCAGCAAGCTGACCTGAACTAGCATGCAGCATAGCACACAGCTTCCCCTGAGAGGAGTCCCAAGCCAGGGTTGATGTCTACTTCCTATTCTGTCCCAAGGTAACTGTGGCAGCAGTATAAAGCACAGCAGTATTACTTCCACACACAGGCTGATGATGAGAATTTTAAGCACGTAAGTGATCTAGAAATGTTAGTGCTGAGGAGGAGGGAGCTGGAACACACTAAATCTTATGGTTTTAATGTATTCCTAAAATGTAATCCCATTCTACCGTCTTGCCTGATTTAATATCTTACAGTGCACTGTAGGTATCAGCAGGTTTTGCTGTAACCAGTATGTGCTGGCTAGGGTACAGTTTCCAAGCCCACCTGAAGAATTAAATATGTCAACCTCCAAGTTTGACCTAGTGGGAACCATCTACCCCCATGGCCTTATATTGTCTTGAGAAACCTTTCCCCAGACGTAACTTCTGCACACTATGAAGTCTCGTAGTCCACTGGTAACTGTTCAGTCCTTTGATGATGAATCCAAAAGAAAATACATGAGAAGTTCACAATTGCTGTACTGATGATGTCTTCCCCTTGTGATAGAACATCCTCAAAAAATACAGAACTTCTGCTTCCATACACTAAGGCCGATCTTCTCAATGTAAATATTTCATAATTTACATTTGCGGAGATAGAAAGCAGGCATTTTCATTTCATGCATATAACTATCAGTTTGACTTCTGGCTGTGTGTGAAATTTTGCTGCTCTACAGACAGATATCGATGCAAAATAAAAAGACTACAGAGAAACTGCTATTCATAGCAGAACAGGAGTTACCACCTAAGACTTTCAGTTTAACTAAACAGCCAGTCCATTATTTTCTTCTTCATAACTATTCCTTCTGCATTTCAACTGCTATGCTGGATGACTCTTTGGGGATTAAGGAGTAATGTTTCATTTTTCACTGATCCTTAACAAAATACTGCAAAAGTTTCTACATTATAACAGAAGGGATGCTGTCATTGTTCCAAGCATATTATATTTTAGACTAGCTGAATAACCTTTGGGGAATCAGAATGCTGAATCACAGATAAAACATTACATACTCTTAGCCATTAAGCCATATTTACGCAGAAATTCATTCCCTGTTTTGGAATGGGGTTTTTTCATCTGTAGAGAAAGGGGTTTTATTCTCAGCTGGGGGATAAGATCAGCGAAAAATCTCATAATATTTTCTCCCCGTAATACAATTATTTTCATTCTTCCCCTCCCATGTGTGTTACAGACTCATTTGGTCCCATCATAAAGGTTTGTTGATGAAACACTACTGCAGCAGCACAGAGAAGAAGGGAAAAATACTAAAAACTAGCCCATACTTCAGATCACTATCTCCCCTCCCTCATCTGGTTGATGTGGGATAGTGAGGGTCACATAACCTTTTTTTCTTCCCCCTGGCCACAGCCAGCCTGCTTTTCCAGCTTAAGTCACTTGCCTAGATTGCTCTGCTGCAACAGTGAAACAACAAGCAGAACATCAACCAAATCTCAGGTTCAAGCTCTTCTTCCAGCAAGTCCTGCAACAAACTGAGCAGGGAGGAAGCATGAGAGCCTTCATTAGTACTTCTGTGCTTCTTAGTACCACTAAAACTACAGCAGTGTCAGATTGGAGAGGACAGCAGGAACCCCCACACCTACATGTTTCTGAATGGCACAAGGATATTCATTCTTTTAACCGTAATAGCCTGACCCTTGTTCTTGGAAACAAGGAAATGAAACGTTACTTAGTAAGACAGAATCCAGATCTTATCCTGACAATAATTAGAACTCTGTCAACATCATTTGTTTTTGTGAGAAGTATTTGAGAAATATCTTCAGGTACATCTCAATTACCTTCCAAGTAGGTGTCATGGAATCACAGAAACATAGGGTTTGGAAGGAACTTCTGGAGATCAAATAGTCCAACAAACTTGCTGAAAAAAGTTCCCTAAACTAGATTACACAGGAAAGCATCCACATCTTGAATATCTTCAGAGAAGAAGACTCCACAATCTCTATGGACAGTTTATTCCAGTATTCTGTCATCCTCAAATTAAAATTTTTCCTCATGTTCGTATGGGACTTTCTACTTTTCAGTTTGTGCCCCTTGCCCCTTGTCCTGTTCCTGGGCACTGCTGAAAAGAGCCTGACCCATCTACGTGACTCCTGCCCATTAGATATTTATAAGCATTGATAAGATCACCCAACAGCCTTCTTTTCTCCAGGCTGAACAGTCCCAGGTCTCACATTTTATTTACCAAAAACTATTAAAACAATTTTAGTTGCTGCATCATAAGTCTTTTATTAGCTAGCAGATTTTTGCAAATATTTTAATAGGAACACCCATTCAATCATTAGGCTGTTGATCTTTTGAAGATCTGGTATGAACTCCAGCAAGGCACTTAATATCCAATTATCAGCGGTGTTTTAAACATCGCTGTTAAGGGAACCAAAGATGTTTTCTGCAAAGATTCGGGTTCTGCCTACAGATTTGTTTCATCATGAGCAAGCAGAGCACGTCAAGATCTCCACAAAAAACAGACCGTGAAAAATAAGGAAGTCACATACCAAGCTGCAGAACATTAGAAAACACTTAAGGATGTTAAGGCTCAAGTAATTATCTAGCAAAAACTTTTACATCGTTTGTGTCATCAAATGTAAACAAATATAAGAAAAATCTGAAGGGCCAGTAACACGTGAGACATAGAAGTGTTTGCTAGAGTACTGGAGCCTTGATAAAACAGAGAAGAGCATAAGCATCCCAGTCACCCAGGCAAGGCAAACTACAGTAGCAGAGGAAGTTGAAGTAATGTACTCAGGCCTTCCTGTATATAAAAAGTGAGCAGAGCTGTACAGGCTCCCTCTCCCGTGCTGCCAGTGATTGCTCCATTCATTACAAACCAAATGTGAATTCTTCGACGGAACGAAAAAGGGAGACTTTAACATTTGCCTTGCGCTATGATACAGATATTTGTGTTTCACAAATGCAAGAGTAATTCCCACTCCTTCAATACATTTCATAATCCTGACTCCTGAAGATGCCAATAATGCTGCAATGAAAGTTAAGATGGGTGTTCTACCGTTGGTTTCAGCAGCATAGGATCAAGACTATTGAATTACTGCGGGGTTTGAAGCTGTGCATGTCCTTAACTGCTTGGGTGTATGACAGCCACCTCTAATTACCCCAAACAGTATCATTCAATAAAAACCATCCACCTATGACCAGCAAGGCCAACATATCACTTCTGTCTCAATCCACACCTTTTATGTGACACAGACTAAGTATCCACACCCTGCTCAGGGGAAGATCGGGTTTGGAGCTGGCTGGTGGTGAAAGCTCCAATCCCTGAGACCTGTACATGGCAGAGAATCACTAAGTCATTTCCCTGTCTGTGTCAGGCTTGTATGCCTCATCATGTGTGGGATCTTTCTACCCCTTTCAATAGTAACATGAAGGATGAAAGAAACAAAGGCTAGCACGTGTGTCAGAACCCTGATAGGTGGGTTTAATTCTGGAGAAATGACTTTGAAATTCCACAGCTATTGTTGTATAAATGTGAAGTATCACCTCAAAAATGCTCTCGTTTAAAAAAATAAAAATGCAGCAATGTGACTCCAGCTGTGGTTACTCAGTCACTTTTTACTCCATAGCCAGATTCAGCACTGATAAGCAGGAACAAAGGCCTCTGGCTGTTACAGTTACAAAAGCTGTGGTAGAAATGCCCACTTTCTTTTTACAAGAAAAGGTGTTCGTCTCGTTTCTCACAACTGAGGAATAACTATATCTGCTCAAATCTATTCAAATGCCAAAACTTTGATGGATGTTTTCCAGGGTCTAACAAAGCTTAAATCACCAGGGAAATAGCTCTTTCTGAATGCAAGAAACAGTTCAGTAAAAAGAGCTGTAAGACAGATAGTGAATTTGAATCTATCAGGGCTGCTGAGTAGTGCTTAGCTGCAGATTTCTTCCCTAAAGGTAAAAATGACTTGCTTTATGCAGCTCCAATTAGCAGGAAGGCATCCAGTTCTCTGCTCAGTGTGAGCAGTCTCTCCCCACATCTGCCTCTTCACCCCCCACCCCACTACCACACACAGCAAAAGAGGGAAAAAAGGAAAAAACAGTACCAGTTTATTAAATAAAACAAAACCAAAGCTGTACAACTGCTGTTTTTAGCCCCATTGGAGAAGTCTTTGTCTAGTTTTACAGGGCCGAACATATGTCTGATCAAGTTCAATTTCTGAGGAGATCTAGATGGAAAACAATCAGGTGTTATCAACAATATCACTGGAGCAACATCAAAGCCCTGCCTTAGTGCATGAGCCTTGATGCTCCACAGCTGCTGCACACAGAATCCAAGGAGAAACTCCAGGATCTGACAGAGGTTGCGAGACACCTTGTAAAGATGGAGAAAATTAACCAAGCAGGTGTCTAGCATGGCTTGTTTCTAGAAAATCCTGCCTCAGTTTTATACCGTGAGGGAGAAAAAAAAAAAAAAGAAAGAAAAGAGCATACCCAGTAACAAATGCTTTTTAAAAACCGAAACAGCCACAAACAAGCACTTTGGAGATGGCTTGTCCCACAGCTGTTCATTAGAAACTGTAATACACAGATTCTGGTACTAGCCACAGCTGGACACAAGATTATGCCCATGGCTCCATTACAGGAGGAATGTGAACCTCCTTTGATGACTCAGAAGAAACTAGTACATACTGTAACTGTTTATGAATTAGGACTTCGTGCAGAGGTCATATGCCCTGCTAATTAGATACAGCCACAATTAACATGCCTCTGGCAGTTGTCAAATCTCAGGACAGTTTGATAGTAGGGCTCTCTATTACACTCCTGCCTCTGACACACTGTTGCCTGGCCAATTCATAACACAGTTTTATCTCAAGTTACAGGCAAATGGGCAGGAATGGTGAGGAATTGCACAGTTCTATGTAGGAGTAGGCAGGTCTGTTTGCTGGCCAGGTGCTGAAAGATAGGCAACCTTTACTTCCTATGCTCTTCCTCGGGCAGCAAAGGTAAAGTGCGATTCGACATTTAGCCAGTAGCCCAAAGGATCGATCCATCCCTAAGCATGGTGGGATACTTCACCATTGCAAAAGGCCCATTTCATTACCAAAAGCAAATCCTTGTGTACTAAGCAACACATCTTCCTCTCTTCCATATGTCTCCCATCTGAACAGCATAGTCTACACAGCAGACATAATCAGCTCCAGCTGGGACATTTCCTGTTCCCCCCCCCACAAGCTTCATTAACTCTTTCTTTCTTTCTCCTATTAAGAGGAGCGTAGAGCATAGACACTTCTCCCAACTGTCACAGCGCATCCCACAAACATCATTACCTCTCATTCCTACCATTTCAACACTATGATCACAGCGAGCAGCACAAATATATCCTTATATAGTACCTTATATAAGTAGGCACTGCAGAGATATTTGATCCATGACTATGTATGCTAAAAATGTATCTCTCCTACAAATTACTTCACTGTTATATACCTTTTAGAGATGGCCTCCTTCTTCTGGATTAACATCCAAGTAGGTTAAGCCAGGTGATGCTCTCTGAAGCAATGTTTGTTTGCTTTTCTCAAAAATGAATACCTAATAAGAGAGTTGTCTAGCCAAAGAGGCCATCCTTAATCAGAAGCTCTATCTTTCACTGAAATCTGCTTGATGTTTCTAGGGCTCAGTACTTCAACAGATTTGTAAGACAGCCCACCTGTGATGTAGGCATGCACTTCCTATGATAAGCAACCAAAAAACAGCAGCAAAATTATCCCTCCACTTACAGGACTTGCATTAAAGCAAGAAAACTGGGATCTTTATGAAGCTGGTCTAGCCAAATCTCAAAGTGAATTCATAGGATAGGCATCCACACAGAATTGTGCATCACCTTTCCCAAACTCACTGTATCTTGTGAGCCCATCTGGCTTCAGGTCTAATATTAACAAGCTGTGCCACTCACTCTGACCTCTCTATGACCACTAATTCCTTCCTATTCTCACTATCCTCTCTTCCCAACATGCATTTGCCAGATTTTCCCCAAGCCGACAGGATATACTGAAGTGGTAATCAACTCCAGCTGAGGTGCCTCCTGCTTCCTAAAGCCTGCCTTGGCTACACTGGTATTTGTCACAGGGTTTATACACATACCAACGTAGCACAAACTCCCATGACGCATACCAACATCTCCAGCAACTCAGAAGCCAAGCTAACTATCCGAGAGCCTACCAAGTACCACATTTTAAAATAAACACAAGTTTGCTTACATTGTGTCTTGATCTTTCACCAAGGCCTTGGGCTCTGCCCAGGAAGCAGACAGAAAGACCAAGAGGAGCAGAAAGATGGGCTTGTGGTTAAGGCACTGGTCTGGGAGTTGACACAGCTGGGATTGGACCCTGCATGCTTACCATATTTCTCCAAGACCTTGAACAAGCTGCTAATTCCTCAGGACCCTAGCTCTCTAATCTTCAAAATGCAATGCAACTTTCTTACTGCACCTTCACTACAGGGATTGGCCAAGAATTTAAGTAAAAATGGGATTTTTGAATTTCATTTCAACCACATTCCTAACATTTAGGAAGGCATTACGGCAAGTAGGAATGGTAAGATCACTTTAATGCACGCAATGAACTGAGAGCTTCACCTTGAAACCCAAATGTTTCAACATTAAATAGGTCAGAAAATCTTGTATCTTTGACGTATAATGTTTCAGAACAATACTGGTTGCTCCGGTGTCCAGGCTGTTCTCCACCAGCCCCTTCACAGCTGTGCCCAGGCTCAGAACCACCTGCCCCAGGCAGATCCAGTGCACAGACTCGCGGCCAATGCGCTTGATGGCCACTTGGAGTGCCTTCAGCAGATTCTAAGTTACACATCAACTTATATGAATGATGTTGAAGCTAAAGGAGAATCTGCCTTGGAGGACAAGACTGGAATTCCAAATAACATTATGTGGTGAAAACTATGCCAGTAAGTGTAATATAATTACAGTAAAGCAGGAATACTTGCCCATGAATAAAAGATGTGAGGACTGTACAGAACTGCTGCTTACAAGAAGAGAACTGGAATTTTGGATAAATAAAGTTGTAACCATCATCCTGGGACATATGTGCAGGAGTAGAAACTGCAAGTTATATGAAGTGCCCACTTCATTTGGCTTCTGCAAGTGTGGCCAGCAGGTCGAGGGAGGCAATCCTGCCCCTCTACTCTGTGCTGGTGAGGTCTCACCTGGAGTACTGCATCCAGATGTGGAGTCCTCAGTACAGGAGAGATGTGGACCGGTTGTTCCATGTCCAGAGGAGGCCCATGAGAATAAGCCAAGGGATGAAACACCTCTCCTATGACAAAAGGCTGAGAGAAGAGAAGGTTCCAAGGTGACCTCATAGCAGCCTTTCAATATCTAAAGGGGAGCTACAGGAAAGAACGGGACAGACTCTTTAGGAGGGTCTGTGGTGACAGAACAAGGAGAAATGGCTTCAAGTTTAAAAAGTGTAGATTTAGGTTGGATATAAGGAAAAAGTCTTTTATAAGTGAGAGTGGTGAGGCACTGGAACAGGTTGCCCTGAGATGCAGTGGATGTCCTGTCCCTGGAGGCTTTCAAGGCAAGGCTGGATCACGCCCTAGGCAACCCCTCTAGCTGTGCACCTCCCTGCTCATTGCAGGACAATTGGACTAGATGACCTTTACAGGTCCCTCCGAACTCTAAGTATTCTGTGATTCTATGGTTCTGCAAACTCAGTTGAATAATTATGCCCTGACTTGTGTCATTTCATGAAATTCCAGAAAAGAGTCATAGGAATGGTGTGAAGTTCAGAAATCATGAACTGCCAAACAAAGACTGAGAAACTGGGCTTTCTTAAAGAGAAGAGAAAAGAGCTGCTGAAAAAAAGAAAAAGGGGGGGGGGGG
>PPHD01009345.1:1222-20765 GCA_002909625.1 Bambusicola thoracicus
CCCCCCCCCCCCCCCCCCCCCCCCCCCCATTTAAACAAGGAGAATCAATAGAACAAAACAATCAAATGGATTGTATAGATATCCATATCCAAATGCAGAACTGTGTATCATCATGAGACATCTTGTGTATAAAATACAGTAGAAATCGTCTGATGCTGCTTTAGGAAGTGGACTATTGGAAAACATTAAACAAGCAATATGGTAAAAGTGATCTTTGTGCTAAGCCTAAGGATTCCTGCAAGGAAAGAAGATATAAATATGTGCATAGAAATGGTGTCTTTGTCAAACTACACAAATCAATCAACCAACCAACCAAACAAAAAAGAAATGAAAAAAGAAGAGGCTGTAATGGATGAAGGTCCACGTAACCCCTGTTGCAAGAGATAGTTTTTAGTGTGGTGTACATAAATAAAATAACAGTGGGTCAAGTATGCATGCAAGTGAAAGTTTCATGACCCTGAAAGGAAGTTTGAATAACAGCTCCCACTTTTATTGTTGAGCTTTCCATAAGATGTCATGGAAGTAATGTTTGGGTGGAGATGCATGAAATTTTAACAATTTGTTGACCATAGAAAGATTTAATGTAAAGCACATCATACATTGGCATTCTTACTGTCTAGATGATGATATAAAGAACAACAACAAAACACACAGGAAACAAAGCCAGGTGCCTACAACTCTCTAATGACTTTACATAGTAAAGGAAATCTTAAAAAAAAAAAAAGAAAAGAAAAGAAAAGAAAAGGATTGGTAAGAAAGAATTTGTGAAAAGACGAAATTGCACTCAGAATTCTGACAGAGTGAACATCCTTAAAAAGCATGGTCAAGAGAGAATGGCAGTCCAAAAACAGTTTTCATATAGACAAAAGATTGTTTGCCCATTTCTGTTGTTGTGGTGTCGATTTTTTTGTTTGTTTGCTTTTTTTTTTTTTTTTTTTTTTTTTGTCATTTTAAACGTAACTCCAAGGAAGAAGTAACATAATGTATAGGAATTCTTTAACAGCATTTAAGCAAGCCAACAGCATTTTGAAATCAGACAAATAATGCAAACCAAACTGACAGTTATTGAAAACTGACTTCTGTGTTTCTTTACAATGTTACAAATTGATGACTTGGTTATACATTAGTAAATAAACTATATAACTTTTAAGCAAGTATGCATCATGCTCTTTGCACGAGAGTTAGAGAAGGGCAATTGATCTGCTTGAATGTATACACACAGATTTATTCTGTGGGAACCTATGTTTATAGAGAAAGTCTCATTCAAAACACACCTTACATGACTCAAGATAGGTGAAGAAATAGGCCTTCATATTTATTTATTAATTTGTTTATTTTTAGCTTCGTTTTATTCTATTGTGAATGCAATCCAGTGTTGCAAGACACTTCTAAAATAGAGATTATTTCTTTAGGGCCAGGCCTCTGTTGCAATCTGTGGCTTTGTTGGCTCTTCTTCTACAACCTCTTTTGCTGTACTTCACGCTAGTTACACCAAACTCAAATGCAATGAAGGTATGGGTAGAAAAGTAATGTTTAATGAGCTGTAATTTCCAAGTAATATTCTGAGAAATACTCTTTCAAGCATAGAGATCTTTAAAGTGAGATCATGTTTTGCACCTGGACTTTTAGAGCTGAATTGTCAGCATAAGGTTAAAAAGCAGATATTTCCTTCCCAAGGGATTATAGAATAATATGTACAGAAAAAGACTTATTTCCTCTCTAAATCTGTTAATTTAGTTCTTAATGTGCAACAACTTCTCTACACACTCCAAGGCACTTTACAATATTAGGTAGCAAGATTAGAGAGGTAATTAGGAAACGGTGCAATAGTGGGATGAGAGAGAAGTGATGCTTTCAAGCTTGTATATTATAGCCAAAGAAATTTCATTTCATGAATAGATAAATCACATTAATTTCCACTCACAGAGATGTCTCATTCTCCTAATGTTAGATGCTTTTACTTAAAGAAAGTAAAAACAAAAGCAAAAGTCATTGTTATCATACAATTTAGAATTCATTCATTCTCACTTAGGCACTCAAAAAGCAATGAAGACCTTGCAGTGGGTCAGCAGTATAACTTTTTGAATTCAGTGAGAATAACAAGGAAGAGTTGTTTTTGATAATGACATCTATTTGGAATCATGTTATAAAGTATTCCACACCAGTAGCAGAGAGATTACACACAAACCAGTATGAGAAAATGAACTAACAAAAACAACCAGAAAGGATGGAAACCTTTAAAATCCCTCTGTAGATGAGAGAACATGAGGTCACAGGTTGAAAAAAGGCTTTTATAAAATGAAACCCATCCAGAATTCTAAACATAAAGACTATGAAGGCAGATCGGTTCTGCAGGCCCAATCAGATTGGTTTGGTTTCTCCTATCTTTTGTTTTTAGTACACTGTTGAGAGTGGAGGATATTTTGCCATGACCTTCCCTATCTGGAGACATTTCTGTTGTATCATTTTATAGATGCCTCTCTGATTCCCAAGAGAGATGGAATCCCCACACTATTCACAGGCTTTTTTTCTTTCTTTTTTTCTTTTTTTCTAACCAATTACTTATCCTTCTTCTATATACTTGATCTTCTCCATGAATTTAGGATTGTTTTACTGTCTTCACCGATGGAGAAATAGGATGCCTCCTATCTCTTCAGGAATAAAAAATATATACAAAATATATTATTATAATAAAATATAAAATATAATAAAATGTTTACAAACCATCTTGGAATAAAATGAGGTGGTAGTTGCTTTCTTTAGTGATTACTTTGTTATAATAAAAAGAAATTTTCAAAGGAAGATAAAATCTATCTTTGAATAGCTTTTAAGATAAAACAATCACTGAATACATAACACTCAGAATCTGAATGTTGGTGAGTGGCTCTTTTGTGCTCTGCATATAGTATAAGAAGTATTTGTAAGGCTTATCTTAACTGCACATACATTATAGTGATGCTCATCAACACGAATCATGGTTTTAGCTACAGAGGATGTAATTTAATATGTACTAAGCCCACCCCAAAAGCTTAGTTTTAGTCCCCTTGTAATATCATGGTGTTGTTGAAACAAGAAATGTGACCCATGGACTTCATGAAAACTGTATGTTTTGCTATAGTCTGCACTGAAATGTGAAGCCTATTTATGTAGAATAGTCATTAAAATGACAGGAAATTACAGCATGTGATCACATCTACATAGGTGAAAATACCATTGCCTTTTTAGAACTTCTGAAAATTTACAGCCTCCTGGGAATAGACAGTCGCATTGATACTGGGAACACTCTTCATCTAAAAATATATCAAGCCTGATCTGAGATCTGAATCTGTGAGTTATTGTGTGCTATCAACTCTTATTGGGCACCCTAAGCTGAAACTAATGTTCACCAGATTAGAAAACTCTCACGTCTCACAAGGCAAAGACTTTGTTGTTTCATTTCCAGGATCATAATGATCTGGGACATATCATTATGCACAGACGGAGGCAGTGGCAGATACTATATTGCCATAAACAATTAATGAAGTCTCCTGTTATAAACAGGGAGTCATATGTATTTTTTATTCTGCACGAATGTGGTTTAATTGTACTATCATATTTTGAAAAAAAGAATGTTAAAATGAATTGCAGATCTAAATTACATTTAGAAGTAATTACATTAAGCTACATACTTGGTTTCCCATGTAGCTTATCCATTTGAAGGTTTTAAAGTTAGAAACACCAAATCATACTCTATGCTGTTTCTGATACATATAGTATAATTTTTTTTATTTGAATAAATGAAAGTCTGTCTTGTTTATAGGAAAATAACACACCAATATTGGAACATGCATTTAAATAATACTTTTTAACCAAAAATATTTCCTGCCTGCTCTAGGACGTAATAAGTGTCTACACTTCCTTAAATCACATCAATATTGAGGGTATACTTCTGATACCCGCTCCTATAGCAAAAAGATTCAGCATGTGCAGATGGGAGCACAACATGCAGAGTTGAATTCCACTTGTTTTATGCATTCAATTAGAGCAAATAAAATTAATATGAGAGAATGTATAAGCTGAAAATATCACTGATCTCAAAAGAAAATGCTAATTATTTCTTGATAAGTATCCTTAATACACTTACTGTAGCAGTAAAAATTACTGTCCAGCTGAGCTAACTTTCTTAGCATGTGTAATTCTAGACTGTAATGAGTGTTTTGGAGGTGCCTGCTTGGAGATGCCACCTTGGACTATCACCGGAAAAGTTTGTATTTATACTTCAATCACCTTTTTTTTTTTTTTTTTTTTTCAGTTACTTCCCAAATCTGCATTTCATTCACATGCTGACTGTCTCTCTTCCCATACTTTGTTTCTGTAATACATCCTCGGAAATATCTCTGCCTTCCTTTCAAATCCTTTTTCCAGTAAGTGAGAAAAATTATCATTAAAAAAATTTTTGCCACACAGGAAATTTTGAGATTTTCATTTATTATTTTGAACTCTGTTTGCTCAAAGGTGAAAATACAGAACCCTTTATTACGAAGGTACATGTTTTTGAAAATATCAATTAGTATATATCAAGATATGTTCCCTTGAGTAGACTTAATCTTGAAGTTATGTCTGCCAGAGATATTTTTGTTGGCTGTTTAAGGCATTAGTTCTTTGTTTCTTTTATTCTATTCCTCCTTAAAGTTTCTTCTTTAGTCTTTCCCAGATAGACGGCTAGATTGATACTGAATACATGACAATTGTATGTTTCATCCTGATTTTCTAATGGAAAAAGTTCTGCAAAAATTCTGCTCCAGAAACCTTGGTCAAATGATGGACCAATTTTTCTTTGAAGAGAGAATTTTACGAATTCAGTGAATGGAACAATAGTCAGAAATTTGTACAAGGATTAAAGAAGGAAAAGAGATTCCCAACTCTAGTTATGGACCCTTGGCTCCACTGAGGTTCTATAAATTATTTTATTCAATCATAAATGACCAGAAGAACATTTTCCTGCAGGGACATCTGTGCCACTGATAAGCTCTTAGTCTTTCCCTTCAGGCTTCCTTGCTGGGAAGAGGTATGTTGAAGGTTATGCAGCTGACTGCCCTCTTGCAGATGAATCCTGTGCTGACATTGGTCTAATTAAGCACCCACTGTCATTAGCATTAGAGCAGCCATGGAGTAGAATACCCAAAGAGGGATATCTACTCTTTAAAGCCCATCATCATTTGCTCTGAGTGGAAATTGTACTGTCTGACTGTAGCTTAATTCTGGGTCTTTACATGTTTAAGAGTTTTTGGCCTAGTCTGTAAATGTAGTTAATTTAATAATCTCCTTCTTCAGGACACCCTTTGTAAAGAAATCTATTGCTTCAGTGTTAGTTTATGAATAATTGAACATGACCAGTAACACTTATTAGCAAAGACTGCTGCTTAACGGGGAGAATCAATTCATTTAATGAAGATATCTTCAGATGGAGATGACAATCAGGTCTTTCTTTGCCTCTTATAAGATTTCTGCCACCATCTTTAGGATCATTCCATCCTTCTGTCACTGTGATGCAGAGCAACACACACTGAGTGGCTCACAGCTCACTTGTCTGTTATTGCATATTCCCTCTCACAGTACTGGAAAAGCCCTTTCTTAGATAAATGAAACGATCTATCATCATGATTAATTTTGAAGCTTCCCGAATAATATATTTTTTTAATTGTTGTTTTTCTTAGCCAAGAAACCCTCTTAATAGTGCTCTTAATGAAGCAGCTACTGCCATTACTAAATTCCACACAGCTATAGAACTCCATTCTCCAGCCTTCCTAAACTGTCAGCTGTATATTTTGCAATGACATTACCACATTTAAGAGCAAAACTTTCTGGGGTAAACAATGGGTAAATCCAAGTGCAGCCAGAAGCTGGGCACTTCAAGCCTCTTCTCTGATCCTTTCAGGAACAAAAACATCAGTGAATTGGTTTTCTTTCTGTTTGTTTGTTTTGTTTAGTTTGTATTTTTTGTTTGTTTGTTTTTTGTTTGTTTTTTATGATTTTTTTTCCATACTATCACTTTAACTTGTCTATTTACTATTGGAAGAGTATTACCTTCAAGGTTGCTAAAAGTTCTTCTGTTTGAATTGTTGTTTTTTTTTGTTCAAGGATGTATATGTCAACTAAATTAGATTATAATCTCTACTACCAACCCAGAGATAGTGTGGGATACTACACTATTTTTTTCCCAAAGAGGGAAAAAAAGCACCAGATTCAAGATTATGGTTCTGAGAGTAAATAACCACAGAACTCAAACTCTGTAACAATAGGATTCATAACTGATCTATTGTAGGGAAAAAAAAAAAAATCAGCTTTGCAGAATTTTGAAAAAGCATTCCTGTATGAAGAACTAAGTATAAAAGAGATATAAATGGTTTTGTCAGGGTGTGTGGGGGGAAGGACATGAAAGTGAAAGAGAGAGCTGGTTCAATGTGCTTTCTGGATCTCGGTTAGAAAGCTCCAACAGTAAAAGCCTTAATGGAATAGTTGTTTTAGTAAGAAGGAGTTAAAAGTGGAATTTAAAAAGATTTTACTCACTCTATCCCATTAGATACTGGGAAACCTGCATTTGTGAAGTGTTAGACAGACCTCAGATTTTAGCATGGCTTGCAGAACATGTTCTGTCCATGAATAAACATGTTACTATTCTGGTCATTTAAACAATACAGTTTTCTCACAAGAAAGCAACTCTGTTCATTATCTCTACTGCCAGACTGATAAGATGTTCTCTTGAGAACTTCTTGCTGCATTTTTGATAGAGACAAGACCATACAAGTGTCACAATTGTTGATTCCATGTGGAAGCTGAGCTGCCTGCATGCTCCTCTATTACACTGATTTCATTCAGTGTCTGAGGCACTAGTGCAGGCCAACATAGATGTGAAGGCAACATTGCATGTTAAGCTTACTGCAAAACAGCACAGCTCTGAGCCTATTCAGGTCAACTGTTACATGGATCGTTAACATGTTGATACCAGACAGTCTCCTGGCTAGGATATTTACAAAGATGTTTTGATAAGAGCTTATGTAGTTAAAAACAAACTAGAAGCACTGGAAAGATGCTTGTAATGCAATCCAAGCTACAGCATTTTTTGTGTCTAAATGCAAGTATTTGTGTCAAAATGCTACAGTACACAGGAAAACAGCATTTCATAGATTATCGAACATTTTATATATTAGATGTAAAGCAGTTTTGAATTTCTTGTGGTCTAATATCTAAGAGATGGTTAAAATGGAGTGTGATTTTACTTCTTTTAAAGACAATGTACAAGCTCCTTTGATTTACTTCTGAGGACAAATCCTTTTTCTAAAATTGAACACCTCAAGGAAAACATATTCATTAATTTTATCTAAATTCTAAACTTAAATTCTCCTACAATTTCTCAGTAAAATATGGCTAAAGATGGTTTCTTGATTAATGACTGTTCCATTAGCAAATGTACAACTATATCTCAGAAAGCAGGAGGATTTTAATATTTATTGTGCTTGCAACAGCAAATTATGGTACATTAGCTGGGAGCACCTTTTGTTCATAGTAGGAGTCAAGGCTCAACCTTTCATGTGAGCAGCATATGCTGCACACTGGGGAACTTGCCCAGTGGTCTTCTATTCCTTCGCATTCTGTGGCAACAGGTAAACTGCACAGAGGGAGCAATATAACACACATTCAGATGACACAAAAGGGAAGGCTGTTTTGCACACCAGTGAAATCAGTCATCAGAGATTTATTATACCTGTATTTATTTATTTTTGATTTCAGGTAATTGAAATGAAGGATCATATTCAGATATAAATTGCACAATACTCTGAAACTCTAATTTCAGGGACAAGCCCCGTAAAAGTTTTCTACAACTTACTAGTTCCCTAAGCTTTTGTTATACATAATTTTGTTCCACAGTTACCCATTGACTGCATGAAATACTATTTAATGTGATCACTTGCTAAAACATCAAAATTATTACTGGATATGTCAGTTCTATGTACTATATAATTTAAGGTGGTCATGTTTTTTTTAAAAAAAGTTAGAGAATCCTCTTTTACTTCATTCAGAAACTTTGAGACATATTCATTATTAACTTAATTATTGGTATGGTAAGAAAATCTCTTAAGGTATAACATATTTGCAGTCATCATAATAATTTGTTATCGAGAACGTTTTATTTCTATACCTTGAGTTCAAGCAAAAGTCATTTTTTGCCTTTGTCTTCGCATATTGTTTTATATGATATATTCCATAAATCTGCCATTTCACAGATCCAGAAGAAGAGTGAGTTCTTAAAATGACAGTTTGCTTCCATAAGCCATCTTCCTGATGAAAAAACAGATTGTCTTATTGAGAAGTATAGCATTAGTGATTGAGAAAGGGTCATGCATATCAGTTATTTAGGTATCGCTAAATCAGTTGCTTTGCACATGAGATTGCTGGTTTGTGTTTTAATTCTTAATCTTGTCAGAAAACACAGAATAAAAATTTCATTTCATTAACAAGTTATTTATAAACCTAAAATTAATGTTTTATCTTTCCTGTATCCTTTTGAAGTCTGAACAGGTTAACTGCTTCTACATAATTCTTCTGTTGCTCGCTTTTCTCAGTCTATGACTAAACAGTGTGCAAAACTGAAAGTTTGTCTGGATCATTCAGTAATTTGTTACCTAGACCATGGTCTCTTTGCATAGAATCGTAGAATCATAGAATGGCTAGGGTTAGAAAGGACCTCAAGGATCATTAGGTTCCAACACCCCTGCCAAAGGCCTGTTAGCCAACCTCTAGATCAAGTGCTTGATCAGGTTGCCAAGGGCCCCATCCAACTTGGCCTTAAACACCTTCAGGGACGGGGCATCCACAACCTCCCTGGACAGCCTGTTCCAGCACCTCACCACTAAAAAACTTCCCCCAGCATCTAATCCAAATCTCCTCTCCTTTGGTTTAAAACCATTCCCCCTTGTTCTATCACCATCTATCCTTATAAAAAGTTGATTTCCTCATATTCATAAACTGCCTTTAAATATTGTAAGGCCATACGATGTCTCCCCACAGTCTTTTCCGGACTAAACAAGCCCAGCTACTTCAACCTGTCTTCCTAGGTAAAGGTGCTCTGGCCCTTTGATCATCTTTTGTGGCCCTCCTCTGAACCCTCTCCAACAGCTCCACATCTTTCCTGTGTTGGAGGCCCCAGACCTGGATGTAATATTCAAGATGGGGCCTCATGAGGGCAGAGTAGAGGGAAGTAATCACCGCCCTGCCTGGCTACCCTTCTTCTGGTGGAAGTCAGGATACCATTGGCCTTCTGGGCAGCAACTGCACATTGCTGGTTCATGTTAAGTTCTTCATCAACTAGGACCCCTAAGTCCTTCTCAGCATTGCTAATCTCAAGAATTTCTTCTTTCAGTTTGTGTATATATATGGGACTATCTTGACCCAAGTGTAAAAATGTACACTTTGCTTTGTTGGACTTCCTTATGTTTACAAGGCTCACCTACTGAGTTTATCAAGGTCTCTCTGGATGGCATCCCTTCCTTCTGCTGTATCAACCATACCTCTCAGCTTGGTGTCGTCAGCTTATTTACTGACGATGTACTCAATGCCATAATCAATGTCATCGATAAGGACGTTAAGGAGTAGTGGTTCCAAGAAGGACCCCTGGTGGACACCACTCATTACAGGCTTTCACACCATGTATACATAGAGTCATTGATCACAATCCTCTGGAGGTAAACTTCAAGACAATTCTTTATCCGCTGAATAGTCCACTGTTCAAATCCATATCTCTCCAATTTAGAGTCAAGGATGTGGTGGGAGACCGTGTCAAACACCTTGCAGAAATCCAGATAGATGACATTAGTTGCCCTTCTTTAGTTCACCAATGCCATTACTCCCCCATAGAAGGCTGCCAGATTGGTCTGGCCTGACCTTCTCTTGGTGAAGCTGTGCTGGCTGTCTTGGATCACCTCTCATGTGCCTTAACACATCTTCCAGGAGGATCTGTTCCATGATCTTCACATTCACAGAGGTGAGGCTCACCATCCTGTAGCTCCCTGGGTCTTCTTTTCTCCCTTTCTTATTAATAGGATTGATTCCCTTTTTTCAGTCACTGGGAACTTCTCTTGACAGCCACAGCTTTTCAGATATGACAGCAACTCGGCAACCATGTCAATCAGCTCCCTTAAGACTCCAGAATATATGCTGTCCAACCCCATAGACTGGTACACAATCAGTCTCATGAGGCAGTTTCACACTTGCTCAGCCCTTACAGTGAAGGGCAGTTTGCTCCCCCAGTTCTCACCTAGATGTTCAGGGAAGTGGGTTTCAGGGCTGTGAGAAATATGAGAATCCAGTGAAGAATACTGGTGAAGACTGAGAAAAATTATTCATGGAGTACCTCAGCCTTGTCCATATTTGTTATAACCAGTTGTCCTTTCTCACTTATCAGAGGAGGTATGCTCTCTTTGGCCTGTCTTTTCTGACCACTGTACCTCTTCCTGTTGTTTTTAACATCATTCACCAGGTTCAGTTGAGCACACACAAATCTGATTCTAGAAGATTATAGAGAGACTCATTTAGCGCAATCTGAAAGGCTAACAGAGTTATTCTACTCTTTATTATACCTTGCTGTCTATTTAAATATATATTAAAAAAATGGGTTATCTAGGCTCTCAGGATATTCAGGAATCCCAGTCCATGACAAAATAAATAAATAAATAAATAAATAAATAAACAAGCTTCACACTAAGTAACAAACTTGACTGGTATGATTTTTTTTCTTTAGATAAAAATCCAAGTTACTAGAAAACAACCTTTCATTTTAGAAATGTTTGGTTTTTTGTGTTTTTTTTTGTTGTTTGTTTATTTTTTTTTTGTTTATTTTTATGTGTGCAAGCAGACTTTTAACATCAGTTGAATTTATTGGGTCAAAAGCACTGAGAGCCAGAGATACATTTTATATTTTATTACTCAAACAAACAGCAAGTACTCCCGTGGCACCTTTCTGGACCAGGTACAATCCAGTGAGAACCCAAAGCTTGTTTTAAGTACCATTGGGTTCGATGCAGCTATCAGTATTCCATGCAAGATACCTTACTCTCAGAAAGGTACAGAATTCCACTAAGGAAAATTAAAAATTTAAACCTTTCATTGTGCTCACTTTCCTTCAAGCAGTTTTTGAAGTAGTTGGAGGATTAGGTACTTACAATTTACAAGGAGCATTCTTCTAAATAAGTAGTGTAATTATCTAGATAATCAGAAAGATTTTTTTTTTTTTTAATTTATTTTCATGCTTTCTGCTTTCTTTCTTTCTCAGAAAAATTCATCATCTCCTCACTGCCCGGAAGGTCTTCCTTTGCGCCCTAAGTACACAGAGAGGGTACCACAGCCACAGACATGAAAAGTCTGTAAAGCAGATTTGAGACCTTGTTTGACCAAAGGACATTCACAGAGTTTGGCACATAATTTTTAGAAGCCATTTGAGAAAAATATTTGCCTCTGACATATGTGTGACCTGATTAATGTATGAGCAGATGTGCATCCCAACAGCTATCAGAATGTAGTGCTGAGGATAACACTGGAGATTCAGGTTCAGAGAGACAGAACATACTCATCCTAAGCATCCTATGCAGATGACCAGCTCCCAGGACCGTATTGAGATATTTCTACATGACACTGTTTTGGACAGTAGAGACTTACTTAAAATGCTGCCAATGGGAAGCATGTCAGAAGCATTTCTCAGTTGCCTCAGACTGACAGCTGCAAATTGATACCTGAATCTTTCAACAGCTTTTTGGAGCTCTCTGGCCTGTTCCTTGTGAGACAACATACTGGACAAATATCATGTTTTTAAAAGTTATGGACTCTATAAGATGAAAATGGAAAGTTCAGCCTAACTATGTTTGGTAAAAATCAATTCATGCATGTTGCAACAGGAGTTTAGAGGAAACACTCCAGCCCCAACGAATTTGGAAGCAGAATTTACCAGATACTATTCTTTTGCCAGGTGTACCTTTAATTCCTACATAAGATAAGCATATCTGACAAAGAGAAATTGGAAGATAAAAGAAGTTAAAATGTGGTATTCTTTGTGCACTTGCCTAATTCTATCCAAAGTTTGGTTTTAATACCTAGGGCTCCAGGTTTTCTTTTATTTCGTGTTTCAACAGTTCATGTTTAATATTAAGCTTCCTTTCAGCTGACTGAATTTGTATGCAAGCTTTTATTTTTGGAACAGTACTCAACTGGCCACGTGGAGACTGAAAAAGCAATCTATGAGTTGTGCATTCTCAGTTTAGTAGTCAGACATCAATCAGAGACTTTCTGGTTTCAAAATAGTCCTAAAGAAAATCATTTAAAATTGGTATAGGAAGGGCATTCTTTTACCTCAAATGATGGTCTTTTTCTATCCAAAATTATATTTATAGCAGTTGGCTCCTTAATATTAGCATTTTGAAACAAAGTCTTTTCTATAGTGTTTTTTGAAATAAATAAAATATATTTTGTTTTTCTAGAGTGTTAGAATGAAATGTTTCTATATTTCAAAACCTTAGTTTCTGTATTTCAAACCTGAATTCACAAAGACATTCAGTTCTCCTGAAGCTAAAGTTTTTGATTAATTTGTTATTGCTTAAAAAGTTTTATCCATCTCTCCTTGTAGCCAAATTCACCACTGTTCCAATATGATTTATTGGACTGTTGTAGTGTTATCAGAAAGGCCATAAAAGCCTAGTACAGAACTCTGAAATATTTCCAATGCAAGGAACAGAATTCAGCAATTTTATACTCGTTCAACAATGCTACTAATACGTATTTGTACACATGGGATTCTTTGAAATTTTCAGGGATTTCATTTATGAAAAAGAAATAAGAAATAATCAAAGTCTGTGCACGTGCATGGAGGGGGAGATAATATGTCTAATCTGTGAATTAAAGAATAAACGGTGAGCTATTATTTTGTGCTCCTTTACAGTAGACCAAACGGACGCAAGATAATGTTTAGATCTCGAATTAGATCTCCAGATCACGTACTAGAGAGCAAAATGTTTTAGTTCACCTGAGATCAGTCAGTCCACATTTATTATGTGCAGCTAATATTATTTGGCCTGTTTCTGAGATGGGTAAGTGCATGTGCTCAGTCCTGACATTGCTTAGACCACTGTTTTAGTGTGTAATACAGATGTACTCATTTTCTTCTATAATTTTTTAAGATAGTACCAACTTTTTAATAGGAGTTGTCTATTTTGCTCTGATAATGCATAGCCTTCAAGCCTTCAGCTTGCCTGGTATGCTTAGACACTCAGAAGATGTAAAACTATTCCACATTGTCAAGACATAATTTTGTGAACTGTTTATATCCAACCATTTCCCTCTTCTGTTTTTGTATTTTCTTTCTAAACCCTATTAAAATTTAACAAACATACATTCTCTGAATCAAATTGCACCAAAGCAATAATGTTAAGTTTTATTTATCTTGTTAGAACAGAATGAAAAAATGTGAGGTAGGTGGTCTTAGAATGCAGAAATCAGAAAGAAGCAGCGCCAAATGAAAGATCTTTAGCGTGCATTTAGGCTCCAAATGGGCATTTCAGATCCTCTATGGATTTGCACCTAATTACTAGAGAGCGCTGTTGTTACATTACCAATTTTTGCTATTATTTTTATTTGTATTGTCTACATAAATGTTAGAATGGATTTATCAATGACAGCAGTCATATTAAATTTGTTCTGTAAGTGCAACATAAGATTTATCTACAAGTTCTATACAGAGTCCAGTTACGGATCAGATCCTATTGGAAATTCTGAGACCAAATCTCCACTGCTTGTGTTAACTCCTTATGTTTCTACTGGGTCAAACTGACATAAAAATTTCAATATGGTCCTTACCCTCTGTTTTCTAGAGAATTAAAAATTTGAGAGACAATTAAAAATTTGAGTTATGTCTGATAGTGTAAATAAAATAGAACTTTAATAAAATTACGTAACATTGCATTTCATCCAGGCTAGATAAAGAATAACTCATGTTACTGTTATTTTTGTTCTGTATCTAAAATCAAATTAGTGATCTTCATACAAAAATTATAGAAACGATATAATAAAGCTGTCAGAATGCTAACATTAAAAATTTTTCATATCTCAGAGAAAATATTTCAGTTTTTCCACTGAAAATGTTATCAAAACTATTATCTTCATGGGAACCTGAAACTGCAGGTTTTAGTTGAAAACTGTTCATCCAAAAATAACTTGTCCAGGTCTGTCCTGAAATTTTTTGGAGAATGTCTTCTATAAGCTAGAATGATTCAAAACAACTATGTCATGTTTCTTAGCCTGTCCCCACATTTGAATTCTAGACAATTATTTCAAACTTGTTAAGGTATGGGAACAGTCTGCCATTAATTTTGAAGATGAAGGGAAAGAGGAGAAATTGAATCGTGCACTTAATTTAGGAACCCACTTCTCTTGATTGAATTAAGTTCTCTCACTTCTGCTAATTCTTTTTCCTAAGTGATTCTTGAAGCATTTTTTCAGAAATGTGAAGAGTTTTATGTTGCTCCCTGCTATGCTTGTGCATATTGGAAAATAACAACAAAAAAAAATCAGTCACAGATCACTAACTTTCAGTACTCAAGAAGAGGAAAAGAAGTAGGTAACTTTTTCAAGACAAGGAGGCAATAAAAACTGAGAAGTAGGTATTGTAGATTGATCTACCTAACTACATGGCCTTCAGCCAAGAAGAATTAGAACACATAATTTCTGTCTTAACACTACCAACATCATCTTTGATTACATAATCAGAGTTAAGAAGGCTGTTGGGGTGCCTGACAAGCCACACTCCTGAGGCTTGGGAAAGATCTTCTACTAGTTATCATTTTATCTTTTCATGTGTTGTTGGAAAAAAAAATAAATCTATCAATTCTTATATAATTATGTTACACCTACACCTTCACTAATTTACAAACCTTTTTTTTTTTTTTTTTTTTTGACCTTTCTTGCAATCTTTTCTTGGTTTCAGAAATCAAAATTCTACTTTATTTGTTAAACAGTTCAGTCAGCTTCTTCTCTCTGGGAACATGGACAACTTTCAAATTTCTTCCCTAACTAGTATTTCTTTTGCTCCCAGTTCAGTTTCAATTAAACTTATGCCAGATGTGTATCTATTATACTAGGTGAAGTCTAACTAGTGTTATATTAAATAGTATTAACTTCTCATCTTTCTTCCTTTCACAGTTGTATTCATCCTTTTCTATGGTTGCTTCATTTTTAACGGTTTACAGCCCACACACAAATCATCCTTCCAAGTATCTGCTGGTGTTTCTTGTTTTGTATCTTCTTATTTTATATCTGTATCTTACCTCTTTAGCACTGCAGGGGTAAAATCAGTTCTTTTTTAAAAACTGCCTTTTTGCTTCACTCCTTTAATTTCATATTATTATTGTACTGCAATTTTCAGGTTCATTCAGTTTTTCTAATTTATATCTTATTGATATTTCTATGCATTGAGATTTGACTTCGAGGAGATTGTCTTTGTAGAGGAGGCTCACATCAGAGGTAGGATTGCACCAAGTGTCCTGAACATTCTCCTAGTGACAAGGTAAGTACCTGTGCAAGATGCGCACAGGTGAATGAACTTTTGCAAATGGCTGAGCTGCAAGAAGCAGTGGAAAGGCTGAGTATCATTTAGAGGCGCTGAAAGAGTGAGATTGTTTAATAATCATATTTCAGTAACAGACAACACTGAGAAGGAGACACCTTGGTCACTGGTGATCCACAAATACTGCGCTCCACATCAGACTCCACACTCCAGTTTCACTACCAGACACCCATGACCAAGATCTGCAAGAAGAAATCATATCAGTTGCCTGCAGGGCATACCTTAAACAGAAACTCTCTGTGCTTGTACTGCACAACTCCCTGTTAATAGACATCAAGGCTCCCTTCTGCTGGCCTGATGGGGATGAGAGGCTTGCTGCCTCCTGGTAGCCAAGACGTGGGACAATGCCAAGAGTGTGTAGCAGCTTTTCAAGAGCATGAGCTGCCACCTACTATTGCTTTTTTGTTTGGGTATGAATGTCACTGGAAGTTGGAACATGGGCAGAATCAAAGAAGACTATAAAGCCCTGGGAGCACATTGGTGCCTGAGTTATTTTCTCTTCAATTTTGTCAGGATAATCCATGATACTGTGAGTAGAAGAACCTTCTTTTAAGTACATTGTCTGTATTTGTTACCTATTATGTGTACTATAAATATTTCCTATTCCTTGCAGATATACTATAAACCAGAAAATCTGGAGTTGTGGAGAGTGAACAAGAGTTAGAGGGCCATGTTGAAAGGAAAGATTTCGTTACAAAAATGAGTATTATATTATGAAAGCCTGAGTGTCAGTGTTTGCTTGTGTGTGAGGACTTACTCCCATTCTTGCCCTTTCTTGAAATTCCATCCATCTTTTTGCCTTCTGTAATCCACTGACTATTCACCTACAGTCTGCTTCTTTCATCAGCCAGTAATTTAAGCCACTTTAGTCTCTTTGCCTAAAATTCTGCGTAATACAAGCATTATCACTAGGGAATTCCCTGTAGCACAAGGGAGAGTATTTTATGTTTTTCTATGCTCTTGCCCCATTCCATGGCTACTAAATCAGTCACAAGTACTTTTATGTAAACCTTTAGTAGCATGAGACTCCATTACAGCATTGCTTCACTTTCTAAACCGACATTAGGAGTTGTAATTTACAGGGATCTTCTGACACTGTAGGACAGGAAATTTTTTGTTCTTATTTAACGTCTGCCTCTTTAAGAATTTGCTGCTACCAGGTAAAACACAAGACTAAGCTAAGAGTTGTTCCCCATATCACTTTGTCAAATTCACACCTCTGTAATCATCTTGTCACTGGATGCTACAGTAGTCCTTATGTTGAGTCCTGAACACTATGCACATTTGACATTTTGTTTTTTCTTTTATGCAAGGAGTTATTTACAGATAAAAGAAACAAAAGGACAATTTCACTTTACTTGCATGAAATAATAATAACAGAATTAATAATTAATACTTATGTTGGAGTAGGCCTTGCAGCATTGTTTTGTTTGAAAGTAGCCAAGTACTTCTGAATAACATAGGTTCACTTTAATACTCAGTGTAATGTCAGCTGTAAACTTGTTGCAGTAATGACTCAAGTTTAAATGGGTCTGATAACAAATGTGATGTCAGTCACCCTACAGTTGTTATATGGAATAAATGAGTACCCTTTCTTTGAAAGTCAGGAACAACTGCTGAAATTAGAAAAAGTGGTATATAATACCATATATGCCCTAAGAGTCTTCTGAGTTGTTACTGTTTTAAGGGAATTCATACTGGTAGTTTAAGAAACTTAATTGGGCAGTTGGGAATCTGTGGAGTTTTTTGACATGGTCAAAGACAACCATAGGAGAAAAATAAATAAATTCAAAAGGCCCTGAAATATATTTACATTTTGAGTGCTCTGTACCCACAAAAGGGAAAAAAAAGTTTATCTTCATAAATCTTGAAAAATACAAGGAAATTATAGCTACATGTAAATCTGATGCATACTGCATTCTGACTGTCACAGAATCATGGAATGGTTTGGGTTGCAAGGGACCTTTAGGATTATCTAGTCCCAACCGCTCTGCTATAGGCAGGGGCACCTCCCCCTAGACCAGGTTTCTCAAAGGCCCATCCAGCCTGGCCTTGAATGGTTCCAGGGAAGGAGAATTCGCAGTCTCACATTTTGATTGCAGGGGTAAAAAGACTCATTTAATTTTTAACTTTGGTCTCCTTGTTCTTTCTCTCGTGGTTAGTAAAGCTCTTTTTTGTTATTATTTCTCAGTTGAGTGGCTTGAACATTAATACTTTGAATTTAAAACTGTCATTATAAACTTGATTTCAAGTTTAATTCAGTATTGATTGAATTTCAATATTTTAGAAGTTTTCAAGTTTCAAGTGCGCATAAGCTGGGACAGGCTTCTATGTCATTGCTTTAATGGACTATGTTCTAGAATTATGGAAAAAGAAGAAAAAAATTCTCTATGCACTAAGAAAGACTTCTGCAAATCTGACATGGGTGAGCAGCTCTGATCCCTAAGATAATCTTATCTTTGTTTGATATTTTCCCATTCTGGGGACACATATAAGGATTTTTTCTTCCAGAGTCCCCGTTATTTCATGGGCTCTGCTCAGTTAACAAGATTTCCCTTAAGATTGGAAGGGTCATTTTTAATCTGTGGAATTCAAATGATGTAATTTATGGCTCTTTTTTGTTTAATCTACTTGGGCTATTTAGATAGTTATACAACTATTTAGAGATGTGCATAGTTTGATAAAATAAGTTATAATCATAGGTTATTATTGCAGCTGTTAAATTACCACAGTCCTAAGGTGACCATTGTACGCTGCAGCAGCAGTATCCAAGTCAGAATGTATCTTTGTCAGTCTCTTGTTTGCAGGTCTGTGGATCCTGTACTAAATTTCACTTTTTTTTTTTTTTAAATATAATTTCCTCTATGTACTTCAGGAATGAAAAAGAAAAACCTTCAATATTGCTCTGATCATTTGAATTATTTCAACATTTTAGAAATTTTTATATAGAATTAATTCACAGTTTTTATTACTGAGGCTCTGTTGCAAAATATATTTCCTCACTTACTGGAGGCTATACAGAAGTGCAACAAATCACAGAATGGCTTGGGCTGGAAGAAACCTTAAAGATCATCTGATTGTAACACTCCCATTGGTAGAATTGCTAACTACTAAATAAGGCACTGGATAAGGCTGCCCAGGGCCCATTCCAACCTGGTCTTTAACACCTGCAGGCACAGGACATTCACAGCCTCTCTGGGCAGCCTGTTCCAGCACCTCGCCACTATCTCTGTAAAGAAACTCCTCAAAATTCAATCTAAATCTTTCCTCCTTCAACTTAAAACCATTTCCCATTGTCCTGCATTGTCTAACCTTGTAACAAGTTGACTCCCCTCCTGTTTGTAGGCTCCCTTTAGGTACTGGAAGGCTGTAATAACGTCAGCCCACAGCCTTCTCTTCTTCAGGCTGGACAAGCCCATCTCCCTCAGCCTGTCTTCGTAGGGAAGGTGTTCCAGCCATCTAATCATCTTTGTGGTCCCAGAAATAAAGATTTCTGATGAACTGTCCACAAAAAGCATCATATACTGCACGAATGTGAAGTGACAATAATCTATATGTTAGGTGCCTGGATTAAAATCATGTTCCTTTATCTGACACCTTTTTCTTTTATGATTCGAAGCATACAATTCTTTAAAAGCAGAATTTCTGAAGGTTTATTTCCTACACTCTCCTTGTGTTTATTCTCTAGTACCTGAAAGCACACGTGTTCCAACTCTGCAACATTTCCCTCCTCTGAAAGCATTAGTGTCTTCTACCTAAATGCCATAAATAAATAAAATAAAATAAAATAAAATAAAATAAAATAAAATAAAATAATCACATACATTTCAGGAAATTAATGATTTTGAGACCTCAGCTCTTGTCATCAGTTTTGATTGAAAGTAGGGATTTGAGGTACAG
>PPHD01009346.1:4697-20765 GCA_002909625.1 Bambusicola thoracicus
CCAATGGAAAAAAAAAAACAAAAAAAAGTATTGTGAAATAATTACTAGTCTTAGCTATGATTCCGTTTAGAAAAGGGTAACAAGCTAGTGACTAAAGTCACCAGGCAGCTAAGCAAGACATTACTACCTTATAATATACCAAATCCACGGTTAAGCTTAGCAATGAGAATGAAAGAGATTTCCTTTATATTAAAAATATATATCCAAATACACACACCATACTTGTTGTACAGAACTACTTGTTATAAACTCTAACACTGCAAAAATCATTCAATTTAGCACAAATTAAAACCAATAAAAACCAGTTGGTTTGTATTCCAAATATTACATGTTCTTTAATATATTAACCCCAAAAGCTTTGACTATATGAATAAAGTTTGTTTTTTACATATTAGTACACATCATATAAAATGCACACAAAGGTGCTATTTTGTGGGTTATTTACTTTTAAGGGATTGGAAGAGGGAGAATGTGGGGGTTTTTTGTTTGTTTGTTTTGTTTATGTTTTTGTAAGCAGCAATGCATTTCTTGATTTTATTATTATTTATTACTGAGAGAAGGTTTCCTGTAACAGCTTCAGAGCAGAGCTCCTAGGAGACATGCTAATCTCTTCCAGAATCTTCCAACACAATGCACTCAATGCTCTGACTCCCACTGGATTTGGTTAAAGCAGCCAAAGGAGTTAATTCTTTCCCTTAGCAGGAAAAACGTGGATGGGGGGAGGTCACAGCCCTGCACACTACCTGTGACCATCTGCAGCAGAAGCCAGGCTGCAAACTGGAGGAGAGGACAAGCTTCCCTCCCTGAGATCCACACTTCAGGGTCAAGCTCTGTTGGGGCTTACTATAGCAGGCAGTCAAGGATGGTAACTTCTCAAACTGCCACAAATAAAATCATTAGAGACCTGCAAGAACTTATTTATCTGAATTACTTCTGAGGCTGAAGCTCCACCGAGTCTTCTGAACAAATGCACAGTGAAGACACATGAGGTACTGGTGATGATACAGCTGAATCCATACCTTTAGTTAAACGACTGCTGCTCTGTTGAGTATGCACCTTCATACACAGTTCCTAGATATCCCAAAGAGCAGCCTTGTCCTGAAAGCTGTACAGCCTACACAGCTCAACATGAATAAGCAAAATGTATCAAGTTCATTCCTCATCTGATGTAAGGCAGTCAGATCATGCTAAAATTGTACCTCCCTGATCAACTGAGTAGGAAGTTTCAACAGTGCTTTCAGATGCTTCCCAACAGACAAGGATAAAAAAGAAGCTCAGTTTAAACAGTGACTTGAGGTTTAAGATCCAGCCCTTCCTTGCTTTGCTGGATGTACATGCTTTCACGTAGATTAACATCTCAGCAAGATGTGTTATGCGTGCCCTCAGATGACACATTGGACATAATGAAAATTAGTCGAATGAACTCTAAAGACATTTATTTCATTTTGAAAAAACTTGTGTAGCCACTTTTTAATCCAATTTAGCTAATCCATTCCTAAGGTGAATTATACAAAACTGAATTTTAATGTCATTTTAATACTGAATGAAAGCAACCCACACATAAGTTTAACATGATTTAACTAAACTGCTTTAAATTCATTTTTAATTTGAATTAGTTACCCTTATTGTTACACACAGACAAGTGACCTTCACCCATGCTTTGAAAAAAGGCCACATCAAATACAGAAGCTGGGTCTGACAAGATGGGATATCTCTACAGACACTGCTGCGCCAGGAAGAAGACTGCTGGAATGGCAGCTTCTCATCTCCTGAAAAAGCCAAGGATTAAAGAGGTGTTACAGCTGTCACCTCAACAAGTGTTACTGAATACAACTGAAAGACACTTTTTTTGAGGAACAGTGGAAATCATATGGAAATACTTGTGGATGGATATCCTCTTCCTAGCTTGCTTACTAAAGAATAGAAGCAAGCAGTTCGACTTTGAATTCCAGCTGCCTTCATACTCAGCTTGCAGAGCAACAAAAGTTTGTGAATGACTGCCCAATTAACAATTTTACACAAAACAAAGTAAACTGAAATAGAATTGAAAAGAGCAAATACTTCTTCCTATCCATTCCCCTTCTGCAGCAAAAATTTCCTGAAATCTCTTTAATAACACGCTAGCAAGAGTTGTATCTCTTTATCTAAAAAAGGAAATCCTGTTTGACTGTTCAGAGAAAGAGTAAAGGTTATGAAGATTATGAAAAAATCTCTCTTCTTGGAGCAAAGACCAATAAGCCATTTTGCCAAGGTGTAGTTTTCAACCTATGTCAGCCTGTTCCCATACCCATGAAATTGCAGACTACAACTCTAGCAAAATCAAGGATGTGTTTGTAAGCCACCTCTAGAGGTCATCCAGGCCAAACACCTTCTTAAAGCAGGGCTGTCACCATCACATCAGTGATCATGGCTTTGACTAAGACTTGAAATTCTCCAAGCACAGAGACCCCCGGGGAAGCACACTCTACACTATCACCCCCCACAAGGCATTTTTCATAGCATCAGATCTGAATCTTGCAAACTAGCATTTGTGGCAACTGACCCTTGCTGTATTGTTTGCTGCTATCAAAACAGTCCACCTCTGCCATTTTCCTAACTGCCCTTTAAGTTTTTTAAAGGTCAATCACCCCCTCATTAATTAATCATCATTAAGATCATCCCTCTCTTTATCTTTAGAAAACTAAAACAAGGTAACCCTCACAAGTGACACCTTCCAGGTCCATCACAGCAGCCATCCTCTCACCACCTTCTCAACACCCTCCAGTTTCCTCACATCCTTCTTGACCAGGGAGGAGGGGAAAGCCTCAATACCCACTAAAATAGCTCACCAGCACAGAGCCAAGAGGCCAACAGCTTACCCCAGTGTGCTGGCTACACGTCTCCCAGTGCATTGCAGTATGCCATCCACTTAATTCATAAAAGAACCTAGCCTAAACTTAGTCAGGTACCTATTTCAGATAGCACTTTCTGGCAGGGCTGCCAGTCAATGACTGTTCAGCCCATATCCAGGCACAAGTTATTCTTCCTACTAAGAAGAGCTCCCTTGGTGTATCCTGACATTTCAGTAATGGCCAATCCCTGTCAGAAACAGTTAAGAGCACTGGTCATCCTCCATTACAAAAATGGCATTGAGAATGAAAGGGTGTGGGTCTCCCTATCTTCAGATTTCCCCAGAGTGCAACTGAGTGTCTCACCTACAACTGTTCTTTAAGATGGCAGCAGAAGATAATAGACTGACATGCCACCAGGAGAACTTAAAGAAAAAGGTAGTTAAAAAAAAAAAAATGCACCAATTTTCAGTTCATATGTATTTCTAACCAGATTTCTAACCATATATGAGCCATAATAATAAAATGTTGAATAAAAGCTGGCTCAAAGTCAATTTTTGAAGGCGTTCTGCATGCAAAGTGTCAAAGCAACATGCTCTTCCTAATGAATTAGAATGAGTTTTAAGGAAAACTAAATATAAGCACATATCTCCCTTTAATGAAAACTAAATATAAGCACATATCTCCCTTTAATGTTAAAAACTCCTTAGCAATAAGCATAAACTGTATTATACATTTTTTCAGCAGAGAACAGAGACTACAGAAAGTTTTCACTTGCCTCCTCCCCAAGAGAGATCTAACTTTACAAACTTTCTGCTTCCAGAAGCTGTCAAAATGACAAAGGCAGAAAGAACTGTTTAATATGTCAATAACGGCACCCATCTTTCGCTGTTTAAGCAGAAACCTGATATGCCTATTACTTACTGTGTAAGAAATAGGATTAAATAGGAGGAGAATGAACGTGCCACATTTTGCTTTGCAACATTAACAAAATGCTTGATTGTTTTGGCTCTAAGTTTGGTGTAAGATCTGCTGAAGTGAAATGGCCAAATGACCTCCTAAGAATCTATCTGACAACAGAGCATTAGACCCTGAAAGTCAAGGCTATTTACTATGCAAGTGGTATAAGATCACCCCCTCGGTACAGAGAATGCCTGTTCATCTTCTTTCCAAATCAGATTTTCCTTATTCTGTGTGATATTAATCTCCATGGGGGTGGACACCTCCGTGAAGGTGCAATGGTTCATCTCCCAGTTCTGGTCAATTCTTGTTTTAATCTCATTTCCAGATCAGAGTCTTCATGCATAGTGAGATATTAATCTCTATAGGGGCAGACATCTCAGCTAGCCCTAGCATACAGCTTCCCCCTCTTCCGGTCAATTCTTATTTTCATTCTGATTTCCTGCAATTTATATTCCTCTTTCAAGTTTAATATATTCTACTTGACTCTTCTTAACAAGTCCCTCTCCCTCCTCCACTTCTTTGCAGAGATTTTCACAGGAAAACTACTGATTTTGTTCCTTTCAGCAATCATTCCCCTCAAAATCCTTGCAGTACAGATTGCGTTGATGGCAGTAACACCTATTTGCAGACATAGTGCTAATGCTTGCCTTATTAGGGATTAGTTTTCTCATCAGGGCTTTATTTTGTGCAGTTCTCCTCATACAAATTTTCATTCACCTGTTTCAGGACAGGATAGCCATGCAGTCAGGTAACAGATCAGAAGTTAGAACACACAAAAAGAAAATGAAAATGCCCTTGTCATGCACTTTCTCAACAGTGCAGTCTCTGAGCACGTAGTCCTACCTCTGCAAAACAAGGGCTGCAGTACAAGCATACCTCACGTAGCCAGCATGAGGTTGAAATACTTCAGGCATCTCAAACACTAGCCTCATAAGGGACAGCAAAATCACAAGGGAGAAAAACAGAACCAGAGATCTGAAGGCTGCGTTATGTCTGGCCTCAAACATTTTCAGACTTTATCTCTTCACTCTTCCCACTGAATACAGAGCACTGCACGAGTAGAGTATTTAATTTCACTATCTAAATGAGCTTCCAATTTTCCCTGCAAGGTTTGCTCCTCAGCCTTGAACATATCAGCACTTCCACTTTACCCAATTAATGCATATGCATCACTAACTCTCCTTGGATCACCATCTGAAAAACCTACCAGCCAAATGGTTAAACTCAAAACACATATAGATGCATGATTGTAGAAAAGGCAAGAGACATTAATCCAGAAATGCTACTGCTCTTTAAGAGGATCCCCCTCTCCAATTTTTTTGTCCCACTGATTTTTACATACTCTCTTGCAGAAAGTCTTCCTAACGTCCTACCTAATCATCGTTAATAAGCTATACCTATGTTTGCAATCCAGATCAAAACATCAGGAAAAAGTGAACTGCCTTCATTTACGAAGCACCAGTTTCTCAATGCAGTTCTTGCATACATGAACAAGACTCCTGCATTCAAAAAAGGACAAGACAAAAGCTCTGCTTCTGAAGGCCACTGACACTTCATGGGGAAGGTCAGTTGGAGTTAATAAACTATACACCATGGGGACCCTAGGAATACAACATTTTTGCCCCCACAAAACTTCAAGTGCAAAGCATTCTGCCCATAGGAAAAGATTAGATAATCTGAAACAACTTGCACGCATAACAATTCTGATGTCCTCCTATCTCCCAACATTTTAGCTTCATGACCAGCATCAATTGCACCCAATTACTAGCCAGGGTGGATCCAGCCCATCTTTCTAAGAAGCATCAAAACAGAACTGCCCTGATAAATTCTGTCACAGATAAAATTGCCCAGACACTTCTTTTCCATAGCAGCTTGTAAAGGCTCAAGAGCAAAAATGCACTGCAAACAGGTTTGTCGACAATCCTACCCAAACAACCTTGTTCTGCCTTTGGAAAACATTTTCAAAAATGTTTCCATTCACAAGCAATCAAGTTAAAAACTTACATTTAAAAAAGGAATTTACCCACTTACCCAAGCTTGTGGGTTTTGAGAGTCTTCCATTCAAAACTTTTAGCAACTCAAGTTGTATTACACTTCACAACAATCCAAGTTTTGACGTCCACTTAAATATATTGTGCATTTGCTTTCTTGTACGCTGATCTTCTGACTATCTGCTAGGCTACTATCTTACATCTAACATTAGCCAGTTTTCAAACACCGACAAGTCCTCCATTAACAGTATCTTTTTCTTCTATTGCACTTCATCTCCCGGTGTTACAGCCTTTCATCATATCAGAATCTGTAAACAGTGTCTGAGAACAAACTACTCTCTGTCTTCCATGAACTGATCAATCATATATAAAAGAAACCATAGTACTCCTGGGAGGCTTAGGGTATTTATATATTTTAACAGCTATAAACACATTCCTCCAACAGCCACTGGTTCCATTTATGAATGATACATCAATTACTAAACATTTACACAGAAGATACAATCATTTGTAGTTTATCTTATACACTGCTAAAGGCAAATCCTCTTAATTAAACTTCAGTCAGAAATTTTCAGTTTGTACAACTCGTTCAGTACAACATTAACATTCTTAATGTTGTTATAAAAAACGTTTAAAAGAGGTTCCAAATCTCAAAAGTATAAAGAAATAAGAAATATCAACTTCCTTGGGCCTAAACATAGCCAAAGTAATCTTTTACATAAAAAGGCTCCATTTTGCTTAAACAGCCAGGCCATACACTTGTTTTTCTTTCTTAATTCTTCAGTAGAAACACAAACAAACGTAACTTCAATCAGATGTTTGATTACTGTATTTGGAACACTGTAAACAAATAGATGAGAAAAGATGGAAAAGAAAGGCATGAATAGTCTGGTGACAAGGACAGTTGTCTCTGATGAAGAAATTCTCAGAAAGCAAACAGGAGTCAGTTTTACCTGCATACCTCCCTGACAAGCTCTTTTTAATACAGTAAAGTGAAGGGCAAAGATACTGAAATTTGGGAGTTTAAAAAAAAACACCAAGAAAATAAAATAAAGGCTGAGCAGAAGAAAGGAAGAACTGGGAAAATTTCCAAGAACATTACCAAAGGCCCCTGACTTGCAGCTGGGAGCCTGCAAAATGAGGTCTTGGGTAAGAAGGTATAGTCCTACGTGCAACCACATTGGTTTGTTTTTCTGTTTAACCTGGCAATAGAATCAACACATAGCATGACCAGAAAGGTTTGGAATTTTCCTTTTACAGATAAAACATGAGTTACTGCTAGAGAATCAAAAACAAGAGAGCAGCATGGACTTGAATTCCTTTGGTTCTCAGTCCACCTTCTGCAAAACCCTAAAACTTTCATTTTTGCAACAGATTTGCAGCCCTTTCTGCCACTTTTAAAACTGCACTTCCTTCTTCAAACCTTTTACTTTATTACCACAGCTACAAGGCTGCTACCAGCTCAGGACTTCTTCCTTAACTGCAAGGTAATCACTGCTATAATTCAGAAGAATAAAGAAGAGGATTTGGGATCTTCATCGCTTAAGATTATTTATTTATTTATTTGGTTTTTAACAGCTGTGATCCCAGAATCCTCTATTTTTTTCTCTCCAAATAGAAGAGTAGTTGCTCTTCCTTAGGCTGAAGTCCACTAGAAATAATTACTTTTGTTATGACATTTTGATGAAGAAGAGTAATGTATTTATACCTCTCCTTAAAGCAAAGATTTTAATACATTTCTCCCTTTTTGGAAGTGGTATTCAGGCCATGAAATTGTAAAAAATGGTTTTTCACCACAGTTTTGTTACAAGCACTACCCATGCAGCACCAAGAGAACAGCATTCAGAGAAAACTTAAAATGTCCATTATGCATCAACATCAGCACTGCAGTCACACCTCAAAGGCGAATCAAATTTTTACTTCATTTTGGAGACAACTAAACATTTACCAGCTTCATTCACTCGCCCTGTAGCCTCCAGGGACTAATATACAAACTAATTAAATTTGAGCATTTTCTTTGGCGTTCACTTCATTTCCTAGTTGCCTAACATTTTCAGAGTTGAGCTAACAATACAAATGCATCACATCCAAGTGCAGATTTTTATTCTTTTTTAATCACACATTCATTTCCACTTAACAGATTTTTGTTTCCAATTCTCTTAGCATCACATTATAAGACTGTATAATAATAATAGTAGATTAATTAAGAATTATTTCACATGGTGGCAAGTGAAGAATATGTGTTTCAAGAGATATAAGGCCAAAACGCTCTCATGAAACTCAAACTAATACCCATTTTCATTCCCATTTCTATGTTCAAGGAAGCAGACAGAAGTGTTTATAGTTAGCATCTGGACACCATCACTACACAAAACTATCCAACAGATTATTCCGGTATTCTGAAGGTCTGCAAATGTCATTATTAATCACAAATGCTGCTCTTTCAGGTTCACAGCCTCATCATGTAGCCCATAAAAAAAAAAAAAAAAAAAAAAAGCTAAAGATTTTCAAATACATGGTTTCCGTCAATTTGAAAGTAATATACAGACTCCCCTCTTCTGGGTGCTCATAAAGAACATCTGTGCAGCGTCTCAGTGAGAACATAATCTTGCCCTTCCCAAATGCTGATCACTTCACGCAACTCCTTGTTCAACAGTTGACAGAAACGCCAATAAATCAACATAAGAGTTGTACACTCGAAGCATAAACTCAAAGAAATTCAGATAAGTGAGCCAAAGGGAACAACCTACATCCCCCCAAAAAGCTGTTCAGTACAGCTAAATTCAGCATGTTTAAAACAACCCATAAACTGAGCCTGACGGCTAACTGCTGCTGCACAGGCAGAGGATACATACAGGGAGAGGAGCTCATTCATCCCTGGAAAGGACTGTAGACCTGGAAGTACCTCATGCCGTAAACATGACTCAGACAGAGCTGTTAGCCTGCCCTGTAGTACTTAACCAAACCAGTACACAGGGATTTCAAACCAGTACACAGGGATTTCAAAGGAACGTTTCAAGGCAAAGGGGGAAAAAAAGTACTGAGAATAACACACTGCCTAAGAATGCAACCTCTTCTTACTCATGCAAGGCATAAAGAATGAAAACTACCTTTTTCAAAGAAAAAGCAAAAGCTAAACAGCAACTGAACTCAGTAACTGATGACAGAATTGTTTTTAAAATATTAAGTTAATAGTTAAAAAAACAAGCAATATGACAACTTCTCACTAGCAGGTTTCAGCTGACTCACAAGCAGAAAAACCATCTTAATGCTGGATTACATATTACACCCATCCACTCAGCCTGTGTTTACCAGGGAAATTATGTTCTCTTTCATTACCTAGCTTTGTTTCAACTGATATAGAAATCCAGCATTACATACTGAAGGTTTCATCCTCACCTGGAAAAAGGCTGTCCTTATTGTACACTTATATATGCAAGCACATTATATATTTATGTATGTATGGAGCAGGGATACTAAAGTTTGAGGGTTGAGATAAGTTACTAATTTGTCATTTTATTTGAAAGAGGAGGTACAAAGGAAAAGGAGAGCCAGCCCACAGAGACTTACAAATGCAAGAAACTTAATGTAAATAGACCTTTGCACTAAGCAAGGCCACACACACCAAGCATTCATATGCTGACGAGCTGACAAGCCTGTGGAATAAGCTGGCAATTTTCAGTACTTTCACAAGTTAGGTCAGGATGGATTGCTAGTAAAAACTGACTGCAAAAAGAATACTTGTGTGGCTTTTTTGAATTGAATAAGGCAAAGACTGAAAAGAGCACTTTATGACATTTTTGTTGTGAAAAGAAGAAAGTCTCTCACTGGGAATTTTCAAGCCTGAAAAACAGAAAGTAAGAATACACTGTCATGTGAACAGAGAGGCACGGAGAAACAGCTAAAAGGAGGAGCATATACAAGCACGCTGAAACATCTAAGGATGCTTATACTCGTTAATCATTTTGCAGTAAGGAATTGCATACACCTCACCTCCCTTCAGTTATAGCACGAATACACACAAGTCTCCAGCAAAAAGCAAGGAAAGTCGGGGATACTAAAAAGAAAAAAAAAAGGGGGGTGGTGGAGAAGAACAGTGGGAACACAAGAATCCAATACTTTTTTCAGGGAGGTGGAGAACAGGTTATGGGATTACTGGTTTTTTTTTTTTTTTTTTTTTTTTTTTGTTTTGTTTTGTTTATTATTCTTTAAACCAACATTATTATCTCCTCTGTAAAACATCAGATGAAAAACAGAGAAGTTAATACACCAATATCTTGATTGATTTACTCATTGTCTACCTAAAACATACACAACATTTGGATTTCAGCATACTTATCTGAGAGAGAACGGAAGAAATCTTTCACAAATATAAAAAGCATGTCTTCAAAGGAATGAGAAGTTGAACAAAATATAAAACTGCCTTCAGTATTTTGGATTAGTAGGTTTTAGCAATTTGTGCATTTTAAGTACCGTGACGGCAGTCAGCACTGATAACTTATCTCTGCTTTATGAAGCCATGAACTCTGCTAAATTTCTTCAGTGTTTTCATGTTTGATAAGTGCCTTTGCACGCACAAAGAACAGGCAAATGGGTAACACAAGAAGAACCAAGACGACAGACACATTTTGATCTTACTCCAGCCTAATACATAACCAGAACTGATACAGATACAATGAAAAGATAAAGTAGCAAGTTGGAGTATTTTTCTAACTGGTATCTACAGGGCAAGTCTCAGTCAGGCCTTCAGTTTTTAGCTGTAGCTAAGAACAGGTTCATATTCTCAGCGTAGTCTTCCCTATTGCTTATATCCTTAGTTAGCAACAGGTATCTTAAAGCATTCTAGGCTAGGATTCACAAATAAAGACATAAAGACATCCACTCAAAATTTTCATTCTGGGCTGTTTACCGTTTAAGTAAACTGTATCTACATTTGTTCCTCATGACACTTTCTTCTTCTAGTTGATATTCATCAGTCACCTTTACTGGTACAGAGCAAGTGTTTATACATAGAAGAAAGCATACAACTCCACCTCAATATAAATATAGTAGCCAGTGTGTAATAATTAGAATGAACAAGTCAGAATTTAATTGCATGAAAACTCAGCTTTGAAGCATATACAGCAGTGCCTCATAACTCAGTTGAATTAAGATCCTGACACGGTAGTTGAGAAATGGCTTCTTTTGCCACCCAATTAATGTATGTAATCACATCTTTTTCATAAATGGTAGCAGAAGTAAATGACATTCTGGCAAACTGAAGGGTGCAATCTTTCACACACTGGCAAACAAAAATAACCTCACATTATTCATAGCATGGAATACAGAACTCAATCTTCATGGCACCAATCCTCAAGAAATTAATTTCTCAAGTTCTTCTTTGAAATTTCTCGAATCTCCTACCGAAGCATATACTTGTTGCATTACTGTAATCATCAAACAGTTCCAAATACATGCCATTTTCTTAGACAGAAGAAATACGCAACATGTCAATGCACAAACACACAGTACTTCCTGCCTTAAAGCAAGCCTTTACACGTTAAAGTTAATGCATATTGCTAGAGAAATACTACTTTATTTTTCTTCTTTTCTGGACTATCAGAAAAGAAAATTTCTTTCAGGCTTCATCCACACCTAAAACTCTTGGTTCGTTGTTGATTTTGTTTTTGTTTTACATGCCTTCCATTAGGCAGTGACAGGAAGAACACACATAAACATACTAACAAAGCCTAGCTGGGCCAGCAAAAAAATTCTTATGTAGTCCTAAGTTTTAAGCTTGCAGGAAAACAAGTTTACCGTTATAGCTTTTTTCTGCTTGACAGCAGTACAAGGTCACCCCATTGTTGGCTGTCTGGTTGGCTGCCATTTCAGGGAGGCCCTCCTTCCTTTTGGTAGTAGCCAACACTTACTGTTTCTATATAAGGGAACTCAGATTTTAGTTAACTGGAGACTACTGTATCATTTATGTGTCACATTATGACCTCATAGCAGTTCTCACTGCTACATGCACATACAGTCAAATCACAGGGTTGGACAGGACCTTAAAGACCATCTAGTTCCAACCACCATCATGCTACGCTCTTACTCCAGAATATATGTAGTTACATGTTAAAGATGTTTCAACAAATACACTAATTCAAATTCCTGGACACCCACACGGTGCTTTAAGGTCACATTCCCCCTGCAGAGACTCAATTCTACAGCCATTTTATGCATCAACAACAGAAATTACTTTGATCAAAAACTTTGCAGAACTTTTTATTTGCAGTTCCTCAGATAAAACACACCACAGCTCTGTTTCATTTGTTCATTGTTTTCATATTAGGCTCATATATTAGTCCCAATATTTTTAAGCTGTTTAAAATAAGACACTGCAAGCATTGTCAGTCTAAGATTTGACTGTGACAGCAATCACAAAAGAGATTTGATTAGACTGAATAAATGGTTCCTAAGTGAAATACATGTAGAGATTTGTTAATAAAAACTCCAACTTTAGTGGAAATGAAACACCGGTACAGAAAACAAACCTAAAAACTTCTATTGTTTCAAATTCACTGAATGACACTTAGCTTTTACACCATGACTACCATATATTTGAGCAAGCAAATGCAGCTCAGTTACAGATAAACATATAAGATACACAATCAACCAAAAGAAGCTCCTAAAAGGTGCAAGTATTCTTTATAATGAATTATTGCAAGATTATTTCCACAACTTCAATGGCTATTCAGCAGCTTAATATTCAGAAAGCCAGAGCAGATTAAAAACAGTTTTTCATGCAACCAGCAAAGGACAGACCACAGGTGACTTCAAACAGTATTTTTCACAGCTTTAAGCAATGGAGTTTAAAGTCAACCATAGTCAGTGCTCACCAGGAAGCAGCACAAGGTAATAGAATTGGTGTTCAACCTGGAGAAAAGAAAGCTCTAGGGAGACCTTACAGCAGTCTTCCAGTATTAGAGGAAGCCTACAGCAAAATGGGGAGGGACTCTGTGAGGAATTCAGATGACAGAACAAGTGATATCAGCTTTGAACTTACAGAAAATAGGCTCAAGTTAGACAATAGGAAGAAATATTTCACTCAGAGAATGGTGAGGTGCTGAAGTGTGTTGCTCAAAGAAGTTGTAGATGCTCCATCCCTAGATGCATCCAAGGGAATTAAATGATCTTTAAGGCCCCTTCCAATCCAAACCAGCCTGTGATTCTACAATTTTCTGATGTATAAAATCAGGTGCAGCAGAACCTTGCAGCAGTTCTGCAATAAGCGCAGTCAAAGATCATTTTGATGTCATCTACCACTCTTCTAACAGTTCCACTCAGCCTGCAGAAATCATTACTATTTTCCCTCTTCCAGACATCCACGTGTGTAATGTGAACTTCTGTTTCAAATTATGCACAGCCCCATGCAGTCAGAGATATCAGGAAATGACAGGCTCTGCCCCTTGCTGCCACAGCAGGTCACTACGAGAGCCCATACAGGGAAAGAGAAGGACAGATTACAGAGGGAAATAGGTGAGACTGCAGAACTAGGCTTTAAACCAGTTCATGCTGCACCCCAAACTGGGCGTTACAACATTTTCTAATTCTAGGTTGGTATCATCTAGGTGTCAACTCCCCTAAGTCTTGTACATGTTACACCCTGTTTATTCGAAGATGCGTGTCAAGGAAAGAGACAGAGACCCAGCTGCCCTCATCCAGCCTAACTCCTGGAAGGAGTATATGGCAGCCTATGCTCTTTTGCCTCCTCCTGCCACTTGCTTGGGTGAATGAAGTGCCACACAGCAGGCACAGCCTAGAGTCAATATGACTGAAGACATGATAGATTGACTTCATACCACCCCACCACTACACCTCATTCTCCCATGCATCAGATTTATGAGGCTGCACATCTGCAAGTAAGCAAAATTCACCCATTGTAAGGTAACTAAGCCCACCTTTCCTCCAAGAACTTGCACGTAAAGCTAAATGAACTGATGTGCAGGCTGTATGGTGGCCAGATCCAGCACAAAGACCCAAGAGCTATTCAGGGGATGGAAACTTCCCCCTCTCTGCGGCAGCAGTAACTTAAATTGGCTTAATGGGATTGAGGATGGTAAATGAAGCTCCACATCTGAGTGCACACTTCTGGGAGCAGCACTACAAAGGCGTCTTTCCATGACAATAATAAATGATGACAGCCAACATCCTATTAGCACACAAAAACACGAGCCCTGTCCTGATTCACTTGGTTATCACTGCTAAAGTAATTGTTCCGAAGGCTTCCTATTACACGTTCAATGCAATCTATGCTGCAAAAGGAAGAGTAGGGATTTCCCCAAAACAGACGCTAATGTGAAGCAGAGCTGATGCTTAGTGATGTACTCAACTCCTGAGAGATGAGACGACCCAAAGGTTTTCCAGCTAAGGAGGTTTAGACAGACACCATAAAGACTCCAGAACAGAAAATACCCAGACAACACCATTCAGCATCTTTGTATTTTAATCAAAATATTGCCAACACTTTCACATAAGAGGATAAACTCCATCTATCTCATTTGTATTGCAAGCATTTCAGAAAGAGTAGGAAAATTTACAGCATTAGGTAGGTTAACTGTCCCAAGAATCAACAAGAGAGGTCCTTCAAGAGCCTTGTTTCGAAGTTCTCCCCCTCAAAGAGACTGTCCCATTCCCCAGAGCACCTGCTGGGACTGACACAGCCACCTCATAGACCATCATCAAACCATGAGATCTCAGCTATTCAGTGGCAAACCAGACAGTTGCATGAAAGTCTCAGCTCACAGCCCTTAGCAGTACAAATGTTCAAGAAGGCAAAGCACATGCCAGGAATGATTATGATATGGCTAAGGCCAGAAATCATTATTAAGCACTAGATAAATCCACTGGGCAGCTGTGCCTCAGATACTGTAAGGATCTTAGTAGAACTAGAAAAGAAACAGAAAGCTGATAAGGGATGAAAAATTAGGTGGAACAGTACCTTTATAACAAAGAGCTACAATCGTTCTTTCCACACCAGAAGAGGAATAGCTGAGAGAGAGTGGAACACTACAAAATCTTGCATGGCATGAAAATAAACTGGGACCAATTATTAACCATTTTTTCAATACAAGAGATGTGAGATATTAAATAAAAGTACTGTGTTCAAAATAAATAAAGGACTGTAGCTTTTTCCACACAATCTGTAGATTACTTTTCACTACATGATGTGAATGCTCAAAGCGATACAGGTTGAAGATGTTACTAGGCACAATTACGGTTGCAAGAAATCACTTAATGACATTAAACACCAACACATTGTCTCTGCGGGCAGACAGTAACCAAAGCCACTCACCTTGCCCATATCACTCCTCAGAGTCCCCACTATCAGAGACTGGATGCTGATCTCTACAGGCTTCTTCATCTTCCCCCTCACCTCATTTTTAATACCTAATGTAGATATTAAGTACTGGCAAGACAGTGCTTGGTTCAAGATTTACTGTTTACACTAACTAATCAAACCCTGCCATGATTTTTTCAGACGAAATAGACTAAGCAGGACTTGTACAGTCTGTGTCTTCTGGGTGCTTTCAAGCCTATTTTCCCATGAAAGCTCCGACTTCAGAAATTAAAATACACTTTATATTTGTGATAGAGGTGAGCAAGTGGTCTCTCATGGAAGAGGGATGAACATGTAAATGAAAGTACAACATTTGGGGAGGAGGGGGTGGAAGTGAGAAAGTCACTTTTAATTCCACTCATCATCTATGTAATTTGTCAATACATTTCAACAGCTTGGTGGAAAAAAAGCCACTGAGAAGTCTCTTACACATACACGCCTACCTGCACGAGCGCGTCTTGTGTATCATATGCAAACTGTAGCACATTCAAAAATAAAGCATGACTGAAGGGACTTCTGTTGTTCTGGCAGCAAAAGGTTAATTTGAGTTTAACCACTTAATAAGGATTTTTAAGCAATTTTAAAGCAACCTTAATTTCTTATTCTACATGATTATGAATACAAAAAAAAATATATATATAGATGCACTTATTGTGATTTGGTATGCATGTTTCTGTGTGTAAATATATTAAACCACAAAATCCTAATTAAAAAAAAATAATGTTTTCTGCTTCATATTATCAAATTCTCAACTTAGTTATGCTTTGTCATTAGGAGAAATAGTCTACAATGTCTACAGTATCAGTGGAAAAAGCATGTATTACTGAGAAATATTTTGTCTTGTCTGTTCACTTGTAAGTACTCTGAATGAGGAAATATGATGAACAACTACTCAAATCAAGGGCTTGAGCTT
>PPHD01009347.1:0-20762 GCA_002909625.1 Bambusicola thoracicus
ACATATTACTTTAATTTTTTTAAAGAATTTATTATAATTTGAAAACAATATTGCTTAGGCAATTCTGAGTTGGAGGGAAGGAGTTCCTGCTGAATAGCTGAGCCCGCATAGCTGCAGCTTTATATTGGATAGCTGGGGGCTGTGACCATATCCTCGCATCAGCTTTTGCACCTCCTCAGTCTACAAGATGAAGAGAAACATTATCTCATCTCCCAGCATTGTCTCACGGGGGTCATTCTCTGCTGTGTAAGGCAAACTGTGTGCTGGGCTGATGCTGTGATATCATGGCCAAGCACGTCCCATGCATGGGGGCTGACCTCATGCGAGCTGCTGCTGTTCTTTATGGTTTAAGGATTTTTTGTGGGGTTTTCATTTTTTGTTTCTTTTTCAGGTCTTTAAAACTCTCCTTTTGCAGCAAGGTCTCTGTAGAGGGGAATGCCCTTTGGCCAAGCTCTGCAGTGTCCTGTTGCACACTGACTTCCCAGGATGAAGACCCCTGTGCTGAAACTACAGCAGAGCTTGCTTGTAATGACCCCCACATTTGACTTTTTATTTTAAACAGCACATTTTTAACTTGTGTGAATTAATCTCTTGTTGGGCTCCTTGTGAGGCTGACACCCCTCCCTGTGTCAGCCAAGCAGTTCCTGGGTGCAATGGATTCACTTCTGCATTTGGTGGTTTTTGTCATTAATCAAAGCCACTCAGAACCAAGTTAATGAGTCTGTTCTACTCTTAGTGCCATAGTTTAAAACCCAGTGTAAAATATTCTGATGGTGATGCTAAGAACACTGAAAGCTGATTTGAAAATCATCCTTTTTTTTTTTTTTTTTTTTTTTCCTTAAAATGCATGTAAATGCAGATCCTGACATTTGAGCTGGTGGAACTTTCTTGTGATACATAAAATTAGATTGTTGTATTTGTTTGTATTTGCTATCTGCCGTTCATATTGTTTGCCTTGGTTAAGTTTCCAATTTGCCTTTTATACAGTCTTTGCATACTGATTAAACAGACTCAGTGGGAACATTCTTACTTTCTGCCTGCTTTGTCAGAAGATGCTCTGCTGAGTTGGACCTGCACCCAATCCAGGCAAAGAGGCTGTAAATAGCTACCCTCCCTGGAATCCCAGGATGTATTTTTCCCTCATGAAATCAGGTCCACTAGCAAATACCACACACCTCAACTATCACACCAGGTGGAGACAGGGGAATAGCCTGGGTGCTGTATTTAATGGTAGGTAATGGTAGAAATTCTAGAACAGGATACAATATTCTTGCTTCTGTTTGCTATAGAAATGGATTTTAGCCACAATCATAATCTATCAACAAAACTACAAACATGCAGCAAGGGCAGCCCCATTCCTGAGCTTACAAGTACTGTTGGCAGAACAAAATGAGCTTTGAAAAACAAAATGTTTGTTTCAGTTACAATTACTTTGTGTTCAAAGCCCAGCATTGTCACAGGGATTTGTTTGAATGATCTTTATAGACAAGCAAAACTGACCTTGGTTCCAACTCATATCTACACTGTAGAGACTGAAAATCAAGGCAGAGAATCACAGAATCAGTTGAGTTGGAAGTGACCCATGAAGGCCAACTCCCCTGCAATGAACAGGGGCACCTACAGCTCCATCAGGTGCTCAGAGCCCCATTCAGCCTCACCTTGAGTGTCTCCAGGGGCAGGCCATCCATCACCTCTCTGGGTAACCTGTGCCAGTGCCTCACCATTCTTATTGTAAATAAAAATTTCCTTATATCCAGTCTATATCTCCCCTTGTTGAGTATAAAACCATTTCCCCTTATCCTATCCCTGCAGAGAACAAAAATTGTTTTTATAGAATCATAGGATGATTCTATGACTTCCATGAAATTGTTTTCATGCAAAGTTAAAGCAAAGAGGATTTCTCCCTGGTAAGGTGGGTGACTCTCTGCTGAAGACAAATCTACTTCACGTGGGATGGATAAATTGTCCCTTAAAAACTACTTTGAATGCATCATGGTGAGCTATAACTTCATCTTTAGATGAAATGACCAAGTAGGCCACTGGTCTGCTGCAGCAGTGTCTGATATTTGGGGACCCTAAGTTTTCATTAGTAGATCCCATTGAGCAGGGGCAGTGCGAACACATCTGCACCCAACTCCTTGTGTAAGGGTAGATTTGGTTTTCACAAGCCATGGAAGCCATTTGAGGTGAATAAATAGCTGGAAGCAAGAATAGGATTTGACCGGGGTAGGAAGTTAGGCCTGTGGGAGGGAGATACGCCTAGGACATCTCTCCACACAGAAGTTAAATTGATTGTCCAAAAAGCTCCTGGACCACCTGAATTTCTGAGGGAGCCAAGAGAAGGATACCAACAGCAAGAAGATTGTGTTGGTCCTTAGCCATGCCACCCCAGAGCAACAGAGCGTAGCCCAAGCTGTACTGCAGTGTAAGCAGGCTATAGTGAACTGCTTTAATTAGGAAAAAGCTGTAGGAGAGGAAAAGCTTCACTCTGTGCATTTCTTCAGTTGAGAAAAACAAATAGAGATGAAAGAAAGGAATGAGGTAGAGACTAAACAGGGAGATTGTTGCATCACCTGTTACAGTGACCAGCGTGTCCTGGCATGGCACACAACCTGAGCTGCTTTTAGGCTGGTTATAAGGAACAAGTTATTACAGTAAGGGTAGTGAGGCACTGGAACAGATTGCCCACTGAGATGGTGGACGCCCGATCCTTGAAGACATCCAAGGTCAGGGTGGACAGGACTCTGAGCACTTGGATTGAGCTGCAGACATCCTTGTTCACTGCAGGGGATTTGGACTAGATGACCTTTGGGGGCCCCTTCTATCTCAAATGATTCTGTGATTCTGTTTATGCTGGTCGCTATGCCTCAAAGAGGGACTGAGAAGAGTTATCTTGGTAAGAAGGAAGAAAAGGAACACACTGGTCATGGTAGTGCTTCTGGTTTTCCTTTCAGTATTGGCAAAGAGAAGTAAGGAAAGACTCATTGCATTTAAACAGTGAAGAATTCAAACCAATAGGATTCTCTCTTATAGTGTAAGCCTGTAGGGTTATGGCCCTGGGATGGCCAAGAATTCATTCTGCTTTGAATATGGAACAGATTTTTATTTAAAGTAAAAGTATTCATCTGGAGGACTCTGCACGAAGCTCTTGCCATAGGGCCCTCCTTGGTTCCTCCCACACCTGCAGGTGTCACAGATAACAGGTACAGCTGAGCAGCCCTGGGTCTGGATAGGAATAGTGAACATCCCAGACAGCCACTGCCAGTTCTGCGGGCTTGGTTCGTGCACAGGCACCCTGGGTGCATCCAGACTGCTGGTCACAGTGAGACCTTGGGTCCGCATCCCGTCCCTCAGCATCCAGACCCCTCCTGAGTTGCCTGAAGGTGATAAACCCTGAAAGAGTTAAATCCTGAGAGGGATACACAAACGAGCCCAGCATGCAGAGCACTTTCTTGCTGAGGAGCTGTGCTGTGAGCCAGCCCCTGGGGAATGCTGAGAGGAATGCAGCAATCAGGGCATAACTCACTCTGCTAAGTACTTTTTTGCCTCTATCTCATGGAGAGTTTATTTTGGCAACTGTGGAGCGTGAAGAGAAAACGAATGTTCCGGTTATAAGTATTGCATATCTTCAGTGATCTGAAGAGAGCTGCCCAGATGGGATAGGACAGGATTACTTTTCTGAGAATGAAGCCCAAGTCTTATCCTTCTCTTTGCTGAGATCTGTAGATGTAGTCCATAGGAGGAAGGACAAGGCTTTCTTGTTGAAACCAAGGGAAAACCTTCTTTGATGTCTGGTCCAGCTCGATAGCAGACAGAAAATTGTAGATCAGAATTTGTAAGTGGAATTAGTCCTGGCAGAAGGCTTGGGTAGAGCTAGAGAGTGAATGTGGAGTTGCATTAAATTCCAGAAAGATGAGAGTTATTTCTACAACGCAGTTACACGTGCACATCAGAAATATTGCTGGAAGATCCTCAGGGAGACAAGGCACAGCCGTGTTTTGTTGCAAGGCAGTAAGGCAAAGCAGGTGTGGGTTGGGTGCTGGTTGACAACATCTTTGACTCAGGCTGGGAAAACCTGCAGAACCTGGTACAGCGCGCACCATCTGCCAGTTCTCATAGTGGATAAACATCAAGCTCAAAGAAAAATACAACATCAAAATAATCCTCCTGCCACTCTCTATTGATGTGCAAAGAATGACCATCTTACAAAGGTCTTTTGATGAACTAATCCAAAATAACTGTTGTTCCTAACGTTGTGTTGCCAAAACTTGTGAGAGCTCTGTATAAACATCATCTGTTCTTCTGTTTTGTGTCCCTTTATGTGGAAAGAAGTCCAGAGGGTGTGTCTGCCAGCACTGTAGATATCCTCATACATTTGTGGTCCCTGAGCAGGCAAGATAGACAATATTATCCTTTGGTGTGGGGATCACATTAGGAGCAAACCCTGGATTGTTTCTGTGCCTGGATATGCATCTCCACATGGCAGCCACACGACCTACAAACACGTTTGCTCGTGCTGTCTGTAACAGTAGAGGAACTTGGATTTTCCAGTCATCTGAGTACTTATCAGGTACTACTGAGGACTTTGACATCAAATCACCTCTCTAGAGGAATAAAAGGTTGCAGACAGCACAGCACACTTCAGCCACTGCAAGTGGTGCCTTTGTTCCCTAGATATTGTCTTGACCCTGAATGTGAGCCGGTCTGTGCAGGGATGAGCTTGGACTTGTGGTGGCTTCAGTCTGTGCTTGATACTCAGCTGAAATGTAGATGAAGAATGTGACTAAAGGGTCAGTGAAGCCAATGAAAATATAGATATTGCTGCTACTAATGTCCCAAGGAAAAGCCTAAGGGACAGGTCCTCAGAAGAGAAGCTTGGTTGAGTAAATACCTCTCCGTTCATCTTGCATCAAACTCTACCATTCAGGGCCTAAGGCTAGAATCTGAAACCTATCTAACCTATAGATATCCCATGGCAGTCGGAGGTATCATTTTACCTTCATCTTTAGTCAGTGTAGGCATCAGGTCCTGTGGTCACCTTGTTGGCTTAACTGCCTCAAGTCTTCTGGCTCACATAGTCTGATATCTCTTTGAACTCTCAGTCTTGTAAGGCATTTTGTCTTTAAACAAGGAGTCAATTATTGCTGCAGGCCAAATCCTTTAAGCCAAACCTGAATAACTGGTTAGTTACAGTCCTCTATGTCTTTGGTTTTCAGTGTTCCTCTACCCTTTTGTAAGGATCAGCAAATGACAATGAGAACCAGGTATTTTCTTCTCTTGTAGGTGATCAGGAAATTTATTCCCTTATGAAATTTTGACTGAACTCATGACTACATTTAATTCTTATGACTGTAATCTTTCATTTTGGCACCTCTGGTATCCAACCATGTTAATTTATTTCTTTCTGCACTCTGAAGAGCTGATTAAGCTCTAAAAAGTGTACTGGAGGTACAGGAGGGTGCAGTGATTAGGTCCAACATTCCCTTCTCACCTTTAACCTCATGTGATCCCCTCGGTAGCTTAACATCACCACTCCAAGTGCTGCTCAGAATCTTAAATCAGCTTCTGCCATGATCGCACAGGGCAGCTGAACAGCACTGGTCACACATCACGGTGGCTTTAGGGGAGGAAGGCTCACTTTGCTGGAAGGAACACAGAGAGAGTGGTTCAATAGCACATATCAGGGCAGACTGAGCTCTCTATTTGTAAGTTACCTAAATCCGGGCTGATTCCTGTGGGGTGGCTGTGACCAAAGCAGGGCTTGGTGCTGCTGAAACACCTTACTCCGCGCTGCATTTTAGATGATAAATCCTCCCCACCTCTTGTCCCTACTTCATCTGAGAATGGATGGAGATCTCATGTAGGATCAAACCGACCTGCATTTTAATCGTGGGAGCTTCTTACTGACTTTTGAAGCGCTATGGTAGGATGAATAGTACAACAGAGGAATAGACTGCAGGAAAGTTATAAAATACATAACTTTTGGTGAAACATCAGTTTATTTTCAACAGAGGTAACAGGTGAGGTGTTGTCTTGATTCATGTTATCGAAATTCCAAATGATTCATGGCAAATTCTCCTGATCACTGTTGTTATCTGGCACTGAAACAAGCAACAAAACCATTCTCATTTTGAAAGACAGATCTACTCAACCTCGGTAGTTCACAAAGCAGTGCTGAACACTGCTGTCCCTCTGGGAATGTCCAAATGCTTGAATTCAGGAGACACTTTGAGTAAAGGCCTAAAAACTCTGCTATTTAGCACTCTTAGTGCTGCTATGCGTGCTTTTTTGTTCTTGGGCTTCCTTTTTTTTTCAACTGATCAAATTCTGCAAACCTAGAATTTCTTTCCCTAATGACTACATTATTTTGGTAGGAACTTTCATTTTTCACTTTCTTGGCAACATTATAACCATACCAATGTCACAAGCAAAGACTTTGAGAGTTGTGAGGAGCACCAACATTTTTCCAGCTGTGAACACTGAATGGTTAAATAAAATTAATTGGCTTGTATATATGATATCTGAATAACACATGTTAACTGCCAAATAACCAATACTCCATGGACTACTGTGACTGCATAGAAAAGCTATAAGAATGCCTCTGATAAGCTTTATCTTGGTCAGTGTTTGTGCAAAGAAAGCCACTTCAAATAAATCACTGTAAGTTTCCTCCTTTCCTGAGTAAATTACTATGTTCATTACAAATTATGTCCCTGTGAATTATTCTGAATTATTTGTGTTTCTGTGAAAGGCTTTTTCCTCTGTACACTCTGTGAAAATCCCTATTATTCCCCTTTCAGAAAATTTCCTTCCATTGACCGGGCTCACTCTGAACCTATCTGTGCCATGTGATGAAAACTGATCATTGCAAGTATTCTGAGATTGTTTCAGCTGTGGCTGTGTGTATTTATTCTGAGCTTGGCTGAACCCTAACAGATGAAATAGGGATGGTTTGTTTTCCTGTGGCTGCACCCATTCCATGGATACTTCCATGTCCAACAGATTTTACTCTGGTTGAGTGTTTTATTGAAGAAAGGACTGACGAATGTGCTCTTTTAAAAGAATCTGTCAGAATAACAGATTATTGCACACACCCATATATAAAATAAAGCCCGTGTTGGAAAAAGCACCTGTGATTATCAGAAATGAAAACATTTACAAATGCAATTAATTCGTTACTATTTAATCATATCATAATCACGTATGTTTCTACTCCTGATTTTGCTGATTGTCATGAATGCCACGATATTTTGGCTTTGCACAGTACAACGAAATAGTAAAACAGAAAGCTGTACTGTTTCTAAAAGCTGCCATGAAAATTCTTCCATTAGTGGGTGGCCAAATAAAAAGGTATTTAGTAAACATGAAAACGGGCATATAAGGGCATGCCTGCATGAATGGATGCAAGTAGATGCGAGCTCCTCTCTTGCTGCCCAAGCCAACTGAGCACAAGCCAGCTTCATCTAGAAGCCATGAAGCTACGTTCATGAAGTGCTGGACTTAAATATTATACACTGTTTGTGAGTAGTGGGCGTTAGATCTCTTCAAGTAGAGAGAGCGTTTGTGAGAGCATAGTGTGATGCTGACACCAGCTCCAGTCAAGACGACTTGGAAGGCAGACAGAGGAGCCTGCATGTGTCTGCCCATCTGTGTAGACATGCCCTAAGCCAGGCTGAGTAAAATCTGGTACCTCAATTAAAAATGATGTTAATTAATTCAATAGGCCAAAATTTTGCCTACTCACGGCATGAATCTGTATTGGAACAAGAAGAATGTTTTTACATTTCCTGCACAGACAAAATAATAGAGGTTATATCTTTGAAGTCAGAGATGACAAAATTGACTTAGATTACTTCTGTTTGAAAATGCCTTTTTTTGTGTTTTCATCTCATGTCAGGTGCCCATGTGGTTCCCATCCACAGAGAGCCTGGGCACCTTGTGGTCTTTGATGTACCAACTCTAACAACACCCCTGTGAAAAAGAGACATGCTTGGGTGGATGAGGAACAGAGGCCCAGAGACAAAAAGCAGCTTTCCCAAAGCTATGTGCCTCATCATGCAGTGTCATCCTGAACCAGCTCTTCCAAGGAGTCATTCAGTGTCTTAAACCTTCCTTTGAAGTTCTCTTTGGGCCTCTTTCATCTGAAAAAAAATGATATATATAGTTGCTTTTTATTTCCTGATTCTGTGTGTAATAGGCCATGCATTGATGGGGCAGCATGAGGTCAGTGCGAGCAGATCCCTGTGCTTCATGGCTATCACACCTGACCACGTCATGGTCTTGAGCAATAGCCTATGACCATGCACACAGCTTCAATGTTAGCAAATGCCTTGGCAGAGATTTGGCCTGAATTATAATGTATTCTTTGAGCTGGTGTCTTGGAACTGTTCTGGGGAATGCAAGAGCACAGGGTTGTTCCCAAAGCTCATCCTTCGGGGTAGAGAGAGTGTGTGCTCATTTCTGCTGGGACAGGATGGAGAGAGGAATGCCATGCTGTGGGAAAGCATCCAGATTATGAGTACCTTTGGGGGTGAATGATTTCATACTGATGACTGGGAAGCAGCAAAGCAGGCTGAATTAGCGTAGTAAAGTATTAACTAAGGAGGAGATTGCCATAATGTTACAAAAATATTTCTATGCTGTTCTTATACTCTATATATTTCTAAATATTTCTATATTTTCCAGCACTGCTTTCAGGAAAGTCAAAATATCAAGCCATGCATCCTAGATGTGATCATGTTTTTATTCAGTCGATTATGAATGTTTGACTCAGGAAAAGTCTTTGAACTGGCACAGATTTTGCAGCAGTACACAGTGGGAAGTGATGTGAAGTAGCAGGGACTTCGATGCTTCCTAACATTGCAGCTGGGAAGTAGGGCACAGGCTTCTGTTTCATCTCAGGTAGTGAGAACAGGTCACCAGTGCTTTGCAGGTGCACAGGGAGGTGTGTTTTTAGGGTGCTTCTTGATTCCCAAGGTAAGCAGATGCTCTTTGAAGCAGCTGAGGTTTCTGAGCTTTTCTCATGGCCCCACTAGCCTAAGGATAAGGAACGGGGTTGGGCTTCAAACGATGAGTTAAATCCTACCCTCTTTGAAGTCACTGGCAGAAATTCCTGGTACTGGCTATGAGCACTGGGAGTCTGGAGGAGCATCAGACGAGCAGAGTGCCTTGTCTTCTGCTGACCAGTTTAACTGGACGGCTCGGACTGGGAGGACGCTGCAGGGCACACAGGTTGTGCTGGCCAGGCAGACGTGCATAGTGCTTCACTGACTTGTGCCTGGAGGTCTCCTTAGAGCACCCTGTTAGTATTTGTTACAACCAATCCCTGTTTCCTCCCTCCTTTGAGAATCTGTTCATAACTTGTGTGAACAGCCCTGAGTCCTAGGGCATACAGCTACAGATTAACAGGCTCTAAGAAGCGTTGACAATTAAGAACATAAAATATTTCTTATTTTATATTTCAAAATATTATCAGCCTTTCATCATGGGAAATTAATGTGGTTTTGCTGTTTCATGTGATTTGTTGTGTTTCTGGTGGCTGACTTGAGGCTCTGCAAGTGGTGCCTGGCACAGCTGGAGTGGAGAGAGAAAACAGAGAAGGTAAAGTGACAGACAGTGGTTGGTTGGCCTTGTTTTTTCTATAGATGAAGTGGCCTTGAATTCTTCACCTCCTCCTACTGAGCAAGTTACCTGGACCACAAGCTTGTTCTCTGGCTGTCCTCATGCCCTCTAAAGCCAACGGCACTGAAGGGTCCAGAAAACCAGAAATGGGATCTGCCTGATCTTGCCTTCATTTCTCAGGGCTGCAATGGCACTAACTGCTATGGGTCACCATGGCTCCAAGAACAGCTGCATGCAATTTGCTCTTGGGGATATCTCTACTTCATCAGCTGGATGGATGATCCCAGCTGTGTGAGAGGCAGCACCATGGCTCCCTGCTACGTCCACTTCTTTTTAATTTGTTTCCCATTATGCAAAATACGAGGCTTGTCTGATGCCATCTTTCATTCAGACTCATACAGTAGATATTTCAGAACTAGGAAACCTCCAAGGCTGAGCTGCCAGTAATTCACTCTCTGCTTATTTGACTGCTGTTTGTCTGTAACCTATTCCTCCCCCTGCTTCCAAGACAAATTTGCTGCTATCAAAGTCCTGCAGCTGACATATTTCTAATCATCTCTTCGTTGCAGCCTATCTTCTGTAAACAATTAGCAAACCCTCTCTGGGACATGGAGTTATTGTGATAACTTCCTAATTACTTAGCTTCTTTGGCTCTTTTATTGCTTGGCAAGAAAGATTTAATGGCCAGAAGACATTAATATGCTTGGTCTCCAAGTTCCTAGGGTTTGGTTAATCACTCCAGCTGAAGCTTGTTGATGTTGGATGATTCCTGGAACTTTATTTTGTGAGTTTTAATAGTAAATTTAACAAAGGAGCAATAAATGAACTAGGTGGCAGGCATATTTCTGTGATGGAAATCGCTTTCCCTCTGGAACAGGATCCAGAGACCACTGAAGAGAAGGAGATTCTTTCCACCAACTTGGTGGGTCTTTGATCTGGTCGCTGACGGAGCGTATCAGAAGGACTGTCACACAGCTCTTGGTTGAGACTCCTTTGCTCTCATTGTACCCCGTGCTGATCTGGGCTGTGTGATGGTTCTGGATAAGAGCAACTGATGAGAAGCAGAGGTATCTACAGCCTTAGTTATGACCCTAGATCTACTGTTGGGATTTTGGAAGTACTTATTCAATGCTAGCTGTGGTCAGTAAATTTGATTAAGAAAGTGCTTTCCCTGTGGATCTCCAGTTGTTGTTCTAAAATAATGTGTATAAAGCAAAATGGTTTTTAAGTATTTTTCTCAAGTTGCAATGGTGATTATGATCTTTAACTTACACAAACCCAGAATACAGCCATTAGCTTGGTTTGCTGCATGAGAGGAATCTCAAGAGGGGTCTCAAAATCATCTTTGGTTGAGCTCAGACATATCCACCATAACAAAGTGACTCAGACTAGCCTTTTCTGACTATGAACGTCAAGCCTCTTCTTTAATCTCCATGGGCTGTGTCATCATTATATCTTCATGATGAAAAATTCCTTTGTTAAGTCTGGTTGAAACTACTTACTCATTGGACTTGGAAGGGGTCTGCTGTCTTGTCTCAGCAAGCTGCTGCCCTGAGCTAGCCCAGGGTAACCTGAGCTTCTGAACTTACAGAATGATTGAGATTGGAAAGAGTCCACTCCAACACCCTCCTCAAGCAGGTCCATCCAGAGCTATGTGCCCAACCATGGCCAGATGGATGGATATGATCCCTTTTCAGAGGAAAAAGGACTCATCCCACAAATTTTCAGAGCATTTTTGATGTCATTATTATATTAAGTCATGCATTGTTTAAGCTATGTTAAGGGTCTTTTTCTTGATTACTCCATATTATAGTGCTATGTCAGCATATTAGTTTGTTTTCTTTCCCTTTAGGTTTTCAAGAGCTTGGCTCAAATCTTCATTTATGTTCATGCTCTCATCCAGCCAAAGTGAAGGGTCACTGCATGAATCATCCTTATGCAGGGAAAAAGAGCACCCATGAAGAACACTGGGCACCATATGGGACAGGATTAATAGATTTCAGAAGAGAAATGACTGAGAAAATACTGAGGTTTAGGGTCTGGAGTAATTCGATCAGAGAATTTTCCTTTCTTGGAGTTCCAGTTACCTGGGATCCCTCATCCCTCAACTGGGAGAGACAGATGTCTCTATAGGGAAATTTGCATCTTTGGAGATTGTGTTTTCCTTCTGGAGAAGAACACCTCTGCCCACTAAACACAGGAATAGCTTGATGGAGCCCTCATTCCAACCTTACCACCTTAGAAAAGTGTCTGCTTTGGATATTACCTCCACGTGGAATAGAGGTACCTCTTATTATTGGAGGCCCAAAGCCTGGACCTGGTCAGGTGCCCAAGAAAGTTTCATCACTTTTCTCAGGGGAAGAACTGGAGAAATCCATAATATTGTACTTCCCCCCTCCCCCCTGCATCCAGACCAATAATTAAAGTACTCATCTAATATATGGGAGACTCCCGCGAGTGTTTTTCCTCTGCTTGATGGGACTTGAACTTGCTTTCCCCAAAGAAATGTCCAAACCCAGCTCTCAAAGCCTCTCCCAGCCTCTAAAACTTTTAAAGATGTTCCCATTTGTATAACATAATTAAACTGCGACTGGAACAGTCCAGGTCTTTCCCCTTGCCAGCTGAATGCCCTAATAAGAGGGTGTAATGATTCAGAAAACCTGCCCACACAATTCGTGGCTTTTATTTGAAGGTCTGAACTCTCAAAGCCTACCTCCATTAAGAATCCCTTTCTTGGCTGGGTGCCCAATTCCCAGTAGGGTCTTTCCATTGAACATCAGGGTGTGTTAAGTGAAGGTGGTCCTCTCTTCAAACACAGACATCATGAACAGTACATCAGATCCTATGGAGCCCACCATGAGGGTCAACTTTATGTTCTTCTGTTCATTTTTGATTTTCAAGCTTGCACTCAGTAAAGCCATGGTCTTTCAGGTCCACTGTACCACAGATTTGCTGCTGAGGAAAGTGTGGTGGGCCCCTTCTGTACCAAGTATAATATTTCACTCCAAATGAGATTTTTGTATTAGTAGTGATATAAATAAACAGTGAAAAAGAATTATTCAGTCACTAAGAACCACTGTATTTCATCAGCATTCAAGCAGGGATTCATTAATGTTCTAGTTATATTTTAACACATTTTTTTAAGCATTAAAAAAAATCCATTCACTTTGCAGTAAAATATTTTATTTTCTGATTGAGGGGGGTTCTATTCTAAAGGCATACATTGTATGTGAGTTTATATATTTTTATATACATATGTATATGTATATATATAAAATATGTGTAAGTGTGCGTGTGTGTTTTATATAATATAGGCCTGTGTGTCTATATTATATTTGGCCAACATCCACTCTGGCCTGACTGCCCTGGGCTTAGAAACGAAACAGTTGCAGGCTTGGCTGGTGCTGGGCCTGGGACCACCTGGGAACCTGGGTGCTGCAGGCCCCAGCCAAGGAGTCGCGGTTAGACATGTGGTGAATTTTAGACCGCAAGAACTGCACGAATGGAAAGACTTCATTTGGCACCATTGTCGCTGTTGAGCTGATGGATGGGAGTCAAAAAAATTTATATACATAAAATCCTCCTCCTCACGGCTGGGTGTGGCTCCTTAGATGTCTGAAGTGCAGAGCCTCCCTACCCTCTGGAGCTTATACTCCAAGGCCTTGAACCCAAAAAAACAAAAACAAATATGCTTAATATTATGCGTGTGAGAACTTGCATAACTGTTTGCAGGTCTGGAGCCTGGGGGAGCTCAGCTCAGGGTGCTGGAGAAAAGCTCACATTGGGCACCAGGGGAGAACTCAATTTGGAGCAGTGTCAGCATGGATTGTCCCCATCTGTGTTTTACCCTTCTGTCTTGAGTGTGGTGAGGATCATCCTGGGAGGCTTGGCAGAGAGTCAAAGGAAGAGTTTTGCTTTGGTTTATATCACTCCTGGAAGCCCATTTTCTTGTCCTTCTGTACAGACAGGAGTGCGTGCACACTTAAATAAGCCTGGTGGACCACAGTATGTGACTGTGGGACTGCCTATGAAGATTCTTGTCCTGAGCAGGCTTTGGGACACCATCACCTCTGTGACTGGTGGGGTGTGTTCTTGAGGATGCTCTACACAGACAGGTTGCATTTCCCCTATTCTTGTGAAACCCTCTGCATAACCTGTTGCTGATACTCGGACGATGATTTCATACTAAAGGGAGGCCTCATGGTGGCCTACAGCTTCTTCACAGGGAGCAGTGCTGATCTCTGCTCTCTGGTGACAGTGACAGGGCCTGAGGGAAAGGCATGGAGCTGTTTCAGGGGAGGGCCAGCTGGATGCTAGAGAAAAGTTCTGCTCCAAAGTACAAGGGGCATGGCCCCAAGCTTGCCAGAGATAAAGGAACATTTGGACAGTGCTCTCAGACATGGGATTTGGATTTTCGGTGATACTATGTAGAGCTAGGGGCTGGACTCAGTGACCCTTGTGGGTCCCTTCCAGCATAGGCTATTCTATGATTCTATAACTTGTAACTGGGTATTTGTAGCTATATCGATACCAGGGACTGGCCCTGGTGATATGCCTCGCAGCCTCTGTCCATGTTGCGCTGTCTACAAAGGCCCCCAGACAAAAGCAGAGATATGAATGAGGGCCAAGGATCATTACCTTGGGCAACAAAAGCTGTCTGGGAGAACAAAATTAACACAGAAAGAGCCCACAAAAGGCAGAAAATCCTTCCTTCCTGCCGGCTTCTCTTCAGGCCTTGCCTTCAGCTCACAGGAGTGCAAGGGCAGGCGAGACCCTTGGAGCAGGAGCTCAACAAAGAGCGCATCAGCATGGCCAGGCCCGGGGCTACCTCCGTATCCCCTCCATGCCCTTCCCTGAATGCTGTCCCATTGTGTGGAGACACAATGGCGGAGAACCCCACGGTGACACTGAATGAGTTACAATGCCAACATCTGTGTGACAGTTTCTTTGCCGGGTAATGGAGAAGAGGCAATAAATTCCTGATAGGCTGACTTGGGAGAGCAGTCACCCATAGCAGGGCTGGGGCATGCAGGGAAGAAGTCTCCTATTTAAAGTTGCCGCATGTGTCCCCATCTCCCTCTCTGTGCCTGGGAACGGGGGTCAAATGCTGCAGCCCCCTCTGATGAGGCGCTGGCGAAAGTCAACAGAGAATTAGGGACAGACGGTGGACACCGAGCTGCTCGGCTCGTCTTCTTGTTGCTGTCTGCTCTTTGTACAGCTTAATGTGAACTGACCCGGCGATTGTTAGGCTAATTCTTCAAATCTGAGCCTAGATGCCAGCTTTTTGTTGTTTTTTGCTTTTTTTTTTTTTTTTTTTAATTGAAATGACTTTTCCAGCTGCCTCATCTCCTCAGAAGGGCTAAAGCAGCCTGCAGGGTAATAGAGAGCAATAATGATTTGAAGTTCAAGGAATACTCATTGAATATGACTTCTGGCCAGTTATCTGGCTGGTGAAGGTCTTTGTGCTCACCTCTGATTATTTACTCGACTACAGAGCAACAAAGGATGGATATTTTCTAATTAAAAGCCAGCTGCTTGCAGCCTTTGGGACTACTGTTTTTCAGATTAATATTGCTTTGCTCTTTGTCTGATGCAGGTTGTGTAGTATCACCCAGTGCCTCCTGCAGCAAGGCCGTCCCATCCAGCTGTAATACTGCAGATCTTTAATGAGAATTCAAAATTTCAGATTTGATTTTTTTTTCTTCCCAGTTGTCCATCTATTCATTATCAAAGTTACCTACTAGAAAAGAAGCCTGGCATTTACATTTACTCTTTCCCAAGGAACTCTAAAGAACACAGAAATGCTGATTAATGATCCTGTTGCTGATTAATTATCAGGGTTTTAAGAGGCCTCTTCTGTCTGCATGGCAGCATGAGCCCATATATGTTTAAACATTCTTTTTCTACATGATACACCCTGCTCTTGGGACTACTCCCCATATGACTTGGAAAGCATAACAACTTTCAGCTCTTGTTTTTTTCTAAGGCCTAACCTCCCTCTCAGTGGCTGTATAAACCTGCATAAACTTGTGGGTGAGCTAAAGCAAATTTCCCTTCTGAATTCAAACATCAGTATTTAGTGATGTGCAAAATCATTTTTGGCGGAGTCCCTCTCCAGTCAACATGCTATCTCAAGTTAATTATTATAATTTGACCTAAAATGTTACATGTCCTGGTAACTCTTTGAGATTGAAGGGAATTCCTTTGAGTTTCTAATCCCTTAGCATGCAATCTAAAACCAACTAAAAGCTGATGCACTGATCTGTCTTTTGAACTTTTCTCTCTGAGAATATAAAAAAACTGCTGATCCAAGATCCCCTCAGTTTGTCAGCAAAAACACTGCATATTTATTTATTTGTTGTTCTACTGATCCTTATTTCAGTTTGGTGTCCCCGAATCTCTTACATCCTTGTCAAGGTGCAAAGACAACTTGCATCGGATCCAAAAAAATCAACCAACCCACACTCAGAAAGTCATTCATTGATGGTGTTACAGACAGTAGGACCAGAAGGGCCAATTCAGTCACCTAGTCTCATCCTCTATATCAGAGGTCACAGAATTTCACTCACTTACTTTTGTATTCACCTCAGTACTTCGTGTTTCACTGAACTGTACCTTTCAGAAAAGTATGCAGCATTAATATTAACATGTTAAGAGAGAGATACCCCCTGGGTAAAAGGCTGAGCTATAGCACTGAAACTAGAGAAGAAAATACAATTTTCTACTCGCTCCTATTAATGTAGGATTGCATCTAGGATGTATTTTCTTTTCTGTCATCCAGTGTCCATGAAATCTATACACAGCCTACATTCACTGTATTCAATTCAATTTCCTTAGAAGGTCTATACTTGTTATTCTCATTTTATTGCACAAATTCTTACGTTTGTCAGTCAGGAATTGTGATCCCTTGTATGGAAATATGGTACTTTCTTTAAACAACTCATGCTCCATCATCTTTTTAAATTCAAATCCCCAGCTCTGTTAGTGACTACATTCTCAATATACCTCCTTTGGTTCCATTAAGAGGAGACTGAAGAGCTGATACACTGGCTTGGTCTTACCTCCTCCACATGTCCAAATCTGTCCCCAGACGTCTAAGAGCTGCTTGCCTCAGGGGTTGAAGCTCACTTCTTTGGACTTCTGGAAGAACAATGTGGCATCCTGGAGGGGATTTGCTGTTTGACTAAATCCCACCATCCCAAATTAGCCTCCCACCATCAACCTACACTACATCCTGGTGTGAAGCTCACCCTTTATGTATAATCATACAATCATGGAATCATTAAGGCTTGTAAGACCAATAGGATTATTTAGTCCAACCTTCAGTCCGTACCTCCCTGGGCGGTCTGTTCCAATGGCTCACCACTCTCTCTGAGAAGAAATTTTTCCTAATATCCAACCTGAACCTCTCCTGGTGCAACTTGAGGCCATTTCCTCTCAGCCTATCACTGTTTCCTGGGAGAAGAAGCTGACCCCCACTTTGATACGACCTCCTTTCTGGTGGCTGTAGAGCTAAAAGGTCTCTCCTGAGTCTCTTTTTTCTCCAGACTGAAACATCCCAACTTGCTCAGCTGCTCCTCGTAAGATTCATGCTCAAGACCTTTTGCAGCTTTGCTTTGGACATGCATCTGGGTTATAAGCCCCTTGGAAACAGGTGTTGTCTCTTACTGAGAATGTATTCAATGAATCAGAACTGCTGAAAAGGGTTAAATTACCAGTACAGACACTGCCTGGTCTTAGAAAATTACTCCCCCACTCCTCACCTTTACATAACATTTCAGTGGATTTTGGAGTCAAAGCATCTAAGTCATTCATGTGAAATCACCAGAGGGAAAAAAAATAGAGTCTGTCTTATATTTCCTAAAGGGCTGGTTTGTAAATGATTTTGATCTTCCATTTCAGAACTGGATGCTGCAGCCAGAAGGCTAAAGACAGATTGCTTCTTGCCTGCTCTCATTCCTGACTGTCACTTAGGTCTTCTTGGCTGCAGAGAGGCCCCAGTGCTGGAGGTTTCTCTCAGGCTTTTCCTCCAGGTGGTGGTTGAGGCAGCCTTGTGGGAGCTGCAAGTTTGAGTCCCCTCATCCTGAGGAAGAAGCTGGATCCAAATTTGCTGTTTCTTGGGCTGGTGCCGTGGTGCTGAGAGCTCCCACCTCTCCCTCGGAATGTGTTTTGGGTGAAGGTGCCAGTGGCTGCTGTGCTTTACACCAGTACAACTCATTCTGTTGCCCCTGAAAAAACGTGGTGGTGGAACTCAAGAATCACAGAATCACAGAATTGCTTAAGTTGGAAGAGACTCCTGAAATTCATCCAGTCCAACTCCTTTTTCCTTATATGCAATCTAAATCTCTCCTGTTCTAGTTTGAAACTGTCCCAACAGGCCTTGCTAAATAGTCTGTCGTGTTCTTTCTTCTACACATCCTTTAGATACTGAAAGACCAGGTGTCTCTGAACTTTGTGTACCACAAGTGGATTTGGGCAGGAAATCGTCTCATTTTGTTTTATCCAAGGAAGAGGCAGCTCAGGTCATGCATGGTAAGAGAGCTTTGATCACCCGCTTCAACTGAGTGATGAAAATGCATTTGATTTCAGCAACCACTTTTGCATCAAATAGGAAATAAAAAACGTGATGTACCTTCCAAACCTCTGTGTTGTTAATCCAATATTGTGGCAACACAATTACAGCTGTCTCAGCACGGGGTCAGCACAGGATTCAGATACGTGGGGCACAGGGTGTGGAGAGGAGGGTCGGGAGACCCAACAGGGAACAGCAGCAGGCAGTGCTTTCACACAGCAAGATGTGAGCTAATGGACAGATGTGGTGATGGTAATTAGTGCTGATGTTCATAGTCAGAGAACTCGCAGGATTAATGTTCTAATGGTTCTGTTCTCCCCATACCTGGGTTAAGTGTTTGTTCCTCCAACTTGCAGATTGGGTTATAGCCTTAGAAATCTGGATACTGAGGCATTGGCATTGATGACCATTTAGTTTTTATAACTCTATTTCAAACCTTGTGAACATGTTTATTAATCCTTTAGAGCCATTCAAGAGGAAACTCCACTTGAAGTGTCACACTGGATTTGTTAGGATGGGAGCATGGTGTGCCTGAGAAACAGGATGAAAATCTGAGCATTACCATTCACACTGCCTTTGCTGCTTTTAGACGTCTCTGCAGCTTGTGTTTATATCCATTTCTTTGCATCAAACATAGACATAGCCCAGAATACAAAATTTGGTTGCAAGAAGTAAGTTGGGAACTGGCTTAAAAACTGGCCGTTTGGGCAGATGTGCACAGAGGGAGTTTGGATCCAAGGGATGAGAGCTGTTCTTGTCTTGGAATAGGAGTCCCACATGACACAACACTATCATGAAATTAAATATTTTCATGCTCCTCAGGGATCGGATAACCTGGTCCTTCATTCCACATTAACTTAAACTTGTACATTTCCCCAGCCTTTTATATTGTGTCTCTTTGGGACTGTATCAGCAGCTGCTCGTGTAACTGCCAAGTGAATGGGACTGTGTGGCTGCTTTGAATGGAGAAATGTAAGCAGGCAAACCCTGCACTTGAAGCTCTGTTATAAATACCAACGGAGAGACGTGAAGATGACTAGACTGGGTTTTGCTCTAAGTGTACAGGATCCAGAACACCGGTGGCTTGGATGCTTAAGCAGCCATAGCAGCAGAGGCTAGCACAAGAAAAGCTTGAGCTCTTGACTTCTCACCCCTTTCCTCTCTGGATCCATCTTTCTGGTTTTGGCTCTTGTATTGGTCCTGGTTTATCTCCCACCAACCTTAGGAATCCTAGTGCAGAAAAAAACTCCATGTGGCCACAGCTGCCATGAACATTATTCTCAGAAGTTGCTTGGAGCAGGTGTAAAATGCTGGCAGATGCAATTGGTTATCCTAAAAATCTTGGCTTTAAAATGCTCGTATTAACAGTTGCTTTCTCTCCTCTATTCAAAACCTCGCAGCACTGTGCTGACCCCAGAATGAGTTCCCACTCCTTTGCCTCACCGTTCAATCATTCTCCTCCTCAAGGGCTTGTCCAGACTTGGCGTGAAGGTGCTAACACACATGTACTGACACACTTCCAAATGAAAAATGACAGATTTTTAACCGAGCAGCTTTATCTTTCCCAGCTAACACCTGCTAGAAGTCAGCTCCTTTTGTCCACACTGGGATTTGAAAACCTGCTCGTTCAAGTATTTCAGCTTACGTGATTCAGAAATGCTCTTTTTGTTGGAGTCAGGACAGGCAGGATGTGTAGGAGTCTGTGTTCACTCCCCATTTGTGAACGTGGGGCTAATGACAAACCCTGGCTGATCTGAATGAGGCAGGATCAGGTTCAGAACAGATGTAAAGCCTTGTTTGCACTCACTCATCATCTGAGTTGGGGTGGGAGGGTAAAGGTTCGTGGGCTGTTATCTACAAACACCAAACTCCTGCAGTGTAACACCTCTTTTCAGTGAAGCTCTCAAATGTGAGCTCTTTGGTTCAGCAACTACTGTTCCTCTTCCATTCCTTTTTGACAGCGTCTTCAGCTTTGACTTATTTATCCTTGCCCATCCAGAGGTATCTAAACTTAATCAGAAAGATGATTAATTCTGTATTTTCAAAGGAACTGGCATCAGGTACCTCTGGCAAGATGAACCACCTCTGGAGCCAGCTGGACTAAATTTCTTCCTCCCCCTTGTGAGTCAGGTCAGGTCAGGATTACCTGAGGACTCATCCCTAAAATCCTTCAACCTCATCCACATGTGGAGCTGATGTATAAGTTAAGAGCTGTGGGAGTGGTGACTGCAGGGCTGGGCTACGAGCCTCACAGGGCTCAGTAATTATGTCCTTGGCCAAAACCTGCCTGCTGTGTCCTGCCTTGCAATGCCTCGAAACTTTAGTGCTCGCATTGAGTACACCAGGACCCTTCTTGGGACTAAGGAACAACTTGATGTGCGGAAGACTGATAGAGTCCTACCATTAGTGAATGAACAATGAGACACCAACTACTCCTCCCAGTGCAAAAGGAGTGTAAGATACGAAGCTGGGCACTAGGGCATATCAAAGCATAAAACTAATACTTTAAGAAAAGAAAGGAAGAAAGGAAGAAAGAAAAGAAAGAAAGAAAGAAGAAAGGAAGAAAGAA
>PPHD01009348.1:0-20761 GCA_002909625.1 Bambusicola thoracicus
TTGGAGAGCCTGTCCCAGCTTGAGCTCCTGCTCCTCCGGCATGTGATGTTACACCCCAGCAGCACATCTCACCTCCTTTCACAGCTTGCAGCATGTCTGGGAGTCAGCAGGAGCTGTGCAGAGGACCATCAATCAGCAGCCCCCCCCTTCCTTCACCCTTGGGGAGCAGCGTCTCACACCTCGCAGCAGGAGTGAGAGCAGAGGGGTGCAATGGGGCGCCACGCAAAGGGCACGGAGCTGGGTGGGCGGCGTTGACGTGGCAAAATAAGAGCATTTCCAGGAGAAAACAGCACGCTGCTCTCAGGCTTTCTGCATTTTGTCTCCTCTCTGTGCCACCCATACAGCGTGGTTCTCAGTGTGACCCCCCCCCCAGCTCGGTGCCTGCTCCCAGCTGCACAGGATGAGTGCACTGCAGGTGTGCGGCCTGAGCCTCTTAAACAGGCCTGAGCAGCTCTCTCTGCTTTCCCTTGGAGAGGTGTGTCTCTGGGTGGGTGTGTGGCATTGCTGCTCCTGCTCACAGGTGGGGAAACTGAGGCACGGGGGTTATGGGGGTGAAGCTGCATTTCCTGGGGGTGGGTGGTGCTCTGCTGGCTGGGAGCTGTTGCTGTGCTGCCTAATGCTTCCCATTGCATGAAGCAATCCTCACCTCGTTGCATTTGGCCATTAGCTGGTGGTTTCTGTTGTGCCTGTGGGACTGACCACTCAGACTGGTCTCTGTGCTGAGGGGAGAGTATTAAGTGCTATTTTTGGCTACAAATGAGTACAACTCCAGTGAATTAACTCTGAGATGTTATTACTGGCTGTAGGAGTGGGTCAGGTTTCAGCCTGGGGAGGAAGTGGAGAAGTGATGCTTCGTGAGCATCCCAGTGAGCTGCAATGAGGGCAGAAAAGCAGTGGGTGCTGTGGTTGGGAGGAGGCTGCCCTGCAAGCAGCAGTGATCAGGGGGCTCAGGACCTTCTCCTAGCAGCACAGTCTGACTTCAGCTGGGAAATGAGAGGCAGGGAAGGCTGGACAGACCTCTCAGGTTGATGTGCACAGCCGTGAGCAGAACGAGCTTTTGATTTTTACCAGCGCTGCCATAAGGAGACATTGCAGATGGAGAACGCTGCACCCTCCGTTCCTGACAAAGGGATGGCTGGGTATATAAAGGCTGAATATAAAGCAGGGGCCTGGGGAGCTTGTTTGGTGTTTGTATTTTTCCCCAAGCTCCCGTTTCTCTGTGCCTCTGTAGATCACAGGAACCCTTTGACCAGATTCCTGCAGAGTATGGGGACAGATGTGAGAAGCAGCTCCGGGCACAGCCTGGGAACGGTGAAACCTCCCTGGAAGTGCCACGCTTTAATTTGCATTTCCAGGGCTCTGGCAGGAACTCACACCTTGCAGTGCGCTCAGCAGTGGATGCGCTAAATGGCCGCGAGCCACCGACCCACTGGGGCAATCTGTTGGTTGGCAGCATGATAGCTGTCCTGGCTCTTACCGGTGGCTTGGGGAGCTGGGGGCCGGACCAGCTGGCTGCGTTTTTGTAGTGGGTTTTGCTCCATTAATTTGAAGCTCAGCCTGGCTTGGCTTCTTTGGTGCCGCTGGTTCAATAGGCTGTGGCGCAGGCTTAGGTTTCACCTGGTGTTAAAATGCATGGAGTGGGGATAGCAGGAGGGCTGCGGATGCCTGTGCAGATTGCCCTAAGAAATGGGGAGCGAGACTGAACAGCTCCTAGAGAAAATCAGAGGGAATGACTGCCTGGCAGCTGCTCCTTCACACCGAGCAGCCTGCAACCTCACTGCAGAGACGGGGCAGCTGGGCAACTGTTCCTCAGAATGAGTCAGCTTGGCATGGGGGAAGCAAATCCTATTTCACAGAGGCAGGAGTAGCCCCACAAGACAAGGAGCCCAATGCCCATGGTTCCTGCGTTACCCTTCTCTCCCCGGTTGTGTTGTCGGTGGCAACGTGGCACTTTGCTCATGTCCAGGCGCTCCCAGCCTGACCCTCCTTGCCTTCCCTCAAGGCGCCATCCCATAGTTTAACAAACCCTCTTTTCTATTCTACGTCTTGATGGCACCTCCTGATGTACCCCCCTGGGAATGGCCGCTTCAAGCCAGCGTGCCACACTGCTGATGGAAACCAGGGCAGCATCCCCTGCCCCTTCCCAGCATCTTTTCTTTCCACCCTGCTGGTCTTGGTTATTCTTTCCCTCTTCTGGAAGGCTGTGGAAGCAATCAAGAGTTTGCAATGATTTTCTAAGAAACCTCCGTTTCCTCGGAGAGCTGATTAAAGGCAAATAGGAGAGATTGTAATTGCATCCGTGCTTTTATCTCCTTCCCAAGGCACCGAGGTTTGCCGGGAGAATCAGAAAGCCCTGCATTCTGCAGGGCCGAGGAAACCCTTCATCTCCATCTTTAGACACTGGAGCAGCGGGATAGCTGGCGGGGGAGAGTCTGTGATGCACAAGGACGAGCTGTGGTGCTTTCCTCACTAACCTCCATCTCTGCCTCACGTGTTTTCTAAGCAAATCTCTATGGAAACAGGTGCTGCTCGTAGCAGAGCCCCTGTTTTCCCTTTTGCTTCGCTGCCTGGGAGGAAGGAGAGAACAGAGATCCGTGAAGGATGGATGAGATTTGGGTTGGGCACGGGGAGCTGCTTCAGCTGCCTTGGCAGATGTATTCCTGTGCTGGCATCCCTCAGTCCTGCCCTGCTGGTGGGAAAGGAGGCTGAGATGAGCCCAGGCTGAACTCTGCTCACACTGTGGCTGCTCCAGTGCAGGTGCCAGGGCTGAAATGTGGGGATTGCATGCCCTTCTAAGCATGGGAAGTGATCCCTTCCCACTGCTCTTCCTGAGGGAATGGTATTTGTCTGAAGAACAGGCATTCAGAATATAACTTCATGTTGCTTTCTTCCCAAACCAAGTTGATATTAGAGCCTTTGTGGCTCTGCTAGAATTACAATATGTGATTACTGGAGTTGAAACACTGGTTAATTACCTAGTCATTTGTTGTAATACTCCCAATTAGCTTGTGAAAGCATAGCAAATGCATTACTTCACACCTGTTTTTAATGGCTTGTACAAGGTTATTCATAGATGGTGGAAGATAAGCCATGCTGTGTGCGATATTAGGGTGCTATAACACTTTGGTGCTTGGCTGTGCCCTTCCCTAGGCTGGTGGTGGGGGGGAGGCAGGAATTCACAGCTGAGATGAGCAGAGCACCTTTTCCTTCACCAGACCACATGGATGCGACACATGGCTTTTATGGAGAGCATAGAATGACTTAAGGTTGGAGAAGACCTCTCGGGTCCCCAAGTCCAACCCCAACCCACCCCCACCGTGCCCAGTAACCACGTCCCTCAGTGCCACGTCCCCATGGTTCTGTAACACCTCCAGGGATGGTGACCCCACCACCTCCCTGGGCAGCCTGTGCCAATGCACCTCTGCTCTTTCATGGAAGACATTTATCCTAATCAACTGTGTGGCAATGCCAGCAAGGTTCAGCTTGCTAGGAACACAAGGTTGTGTTGTGTCCTCCCAGCCCCACTGCTGCTTGCTGCCTCTGTGCACTGCCTGATTTCATGCCCATGAGAACGCACGCATCAGGGCAATGTTTGCCCATACGAGTGCCTGTTTGCCCACACAAAACATTTGTACATCTGGCTTGGCAGATTGGTGCACATGAGAAAATGGGCAAGGAAACGCTCAGGCCTGGATGGCAAACTGGGGCTGTTTTTCTTGGTTTATTTTCTCAGGAAGGTATCAGGTTGTGTCTGCATTGAAATGCTTCTTTCAGTAGAGGTTTGGCTCCCAGATTCTGTGCTCTAATGGTTGAAATTTTGCATCTGTGTTCAGCGTGGTAGAACACCTGAAACGTTTGCTGGCTTTTTGCCCATAAAGCTGTGACGGTGATGGATCAGTGGTTGTATGTGATGATTTTAGTCATCTTTTCCAACCTTAACGTTCCTATGATTCTATAACAACCCTTTTCTCAACTCTGTGTCTCAGGATCCTGCTGGTCCCTTCCCCATGCTACCCCTGCTTAGCTCCAAGCAAGCTGCCCGTCTGCACAAGGAGGAGGGTTAACATGGGTCCTAGACCCAAACCAGGCATGTTCATGTGATAACCCCCTAAGGGGCAGCAATGGAAAGCAAGCTGCCCTGCTCAGAAGGCATCTTCAAGCTGCCCATAGCTTGGGCGCATGCATGGACCCAATGATGTACATAAGAAGCACAGGTCTGTAGAAAGCCCTCAGCAGTGGCAGAGACAATACGTGGGTATCTAGGTGCTGCTCCCAGTCCAATTTTCTCCCTCAGCTCAAGAGATTATCCCAGCCTGGCTGATGGTTTTCAACCACAATGGCCGTGAAAGTCTCCATTATGCATCTCCAAGCTGCTTAGCGATAAAGTGGGTGGAGAAGGAAGCCGCATTTCCTGCTCAAAGAGTGTGTGGGAATACCTTTTCAAATGTTAATTTCTCATATTTTTTCAAAGCTACCCAAAGGCACTGGTCCGAGCAAGCGCTGAGAAGCTGTGCATATCAAACCAGCTACTGGGGGGGGTAGGATTTACAGAGTCTGCAGAGATGTTTGTTGGGGGGGAAGCGGAAAGAGCAGCCACCATTTCTACCGCTTCAGATGTAAAATTAGATGTGCGTGTTTCCCTGTAGCTCCAGGGAGAAAGGGGATGGATGGATGTGAGAGCAGGATCAGCCCAGGAGATCCCCACTCCCTCTCCCAGATCCTTCACCCTACAGCACCATCACCAGCCCCTAAGCACACAGTGCAGCCCAAGGTAGGCCTGGCCTTAATCAGGTGCCCAAGGGACACACGAAGCCCATCCTACATCCGAGGCCATTTCATTCCCCACTGCTGAAATGTCCCACTGTAAAAATCCATCATCTTTCAGGATTCTCTTATTGATTAAATAACCCCTTTCTGCAGGAGCTGCCCAGGCAATGTGTGGCTAATTGGCCCGTTGTTAATACATGTCCTTGTAGCTTTTCCTTTAGAAACAACAATGAGGGAGGAAAAAAAAGCGGTTGTGCACAACTTAGTGCAGGTTTGAAAAGGGGGGTGGGGAAATCTCTTGGGTCTGTACCCACCTCAAGTTTTAAAGTGCAGAATCTATGTCTGTTCTTGAATAAGAAATGCAAGCTGACTGCCAAATTTCAGCATGAAAGCAGCCAGAAGCTATCCGGGAAAAAAGATGTTTTGCAAATACCTTTTGTAATTGTAATTTTTTTCGGAAAAGAGAGAAAAACAGGGGAAAAAAAGAAGCAGAAACTAGAAAGAGTTCAGGAGTCCTTTCTTTTTAACCTTTGAAAAATGAGATCTTGTGTAACTCAGAGCCTAGAAGTGACATCTAAGCTGAACAAACTCTTCAAAACAGGAGTTTATGGTTTGCATCTTATTCCTCATAGGCAAGCAGATTTGTAACCAATGTCTCTTCATCCCAAATGCTCGAGCAAGAACAGAAAATGCCTCAAGCCTGGCAGTAAATCCCACAAGGAGGCTCAGAGCGTGCTAACCCGAAGTACAAATTCCCTCATATGTGAGGGTTTGGTGTGCCTCTTTCATTGTTGTATCCATGAGCCTTTTCAGGATGATGGGCATGGCCAAGCCTACACAACAGCAATGGGTTTCAGGAGAGTTTGCCAGCAATTTGGATGGCTCTGGATGAGAATGTCTTTTTTTGGTCTGGAGGTGGTCATCACTGAATGAGGGCACACAGCTCCCAAGTGCTGATGGGTTTGTTTCCCCATTGCTCTTCCCTTGACCAAGGTATCCTGGGCAGAGATGGGTGGATTCAGAGAGATCTCTCCCTGTTTGCTCCTCACTCTGTTTTGGCATTGTTTGGTAGATTTTCCTCTCAAGTTTAGCATTAGGACCAATAATGGGATTGTTCTCATCCTTTTCCCAAAACTGGTGTGAAATGAAACACAAGAGAAGACACTGATGAGAAAGAAATCTCCATCCTCTTTCTGGGAACGGTAGACATAATCTGAGTTGTACCTGGAGCAAGGTGAGTATCCCTTTGGGGAGCAACCCCTTCATCAAGCCTCATCTATTGGCTGTGTTTGAGGTTGCTTTGGTGTACAAGAGGAATGGCTCTTCCCCATCACCGCACCCCAAGAGTGGGGCTGATGCTGATATACTTCCCTTACCCTGTCTCTACTGGGAGCCCTCTTGACTTAGTTTGGGTTTGCAGTCCCCGCTCTGCTGCATAGTGCACAAACAATGCCTTCGTGATGCACAAAGCAAAGGAAGTCGTGGGGAAACTCTCTTTGAAACAGGCTTTTATTCACAGATCAAGTATTTCACGACCTAGTGGAAGTCACAAACAATATGGGGCCAAGCATTTGTAATGTTTGGTGCCTGTTTGTGTAGCTATTGCAGCTAATATCCCGAATAAATACCTCTGTGACTAATTCCTTGGAAGGATAAAACACAACGAAGGGAGCTGTCACATGAAACGAGATGATTTTGATGTTTTGTGTTTATGAACACAAATTCTGCCTCTTGGGCTGTGTAATATGCTTCATCTAAAACCCTGTTAGTCTCTTGCTAGAAAAACATATTTGTTTTCTGTCCTCGTCTCCAAAAGCCAAAAAAGCAGCGTTATCCTTCTCTCTGGGCTCAGGCAAACCTCTGCATGTTTTGCTGAAGATCTAGAGGTACAAAGCCTTACATTCTAAAAATAATTAGGGTTTCATTCAATGTGATTAAACTATGGAATTTTTATTTTATTTTTTGCTTAACAGCAACAATTTAAAAAGAAAAAAATTAAACAAAAAAAAATCAAACCTGTTGGCGTCATCGGAACCTAAAAATAACAGGAAGACGACTGCTGGTGCCAGAACGATACCAAACCAAATCTATTATTGAATTAGATTCTTTCCCATTGTTGTTCTTAGGAATATATTTCCCATTTTCCCTCGGGGTTTGTTTGGAGCCAAAGTATTCTGCCTGCCAGTGCCATTCTAGCACTCAAATTAACAAGAAGCGATGTCTCTTACAGTAAAAACCAATAGCTATTGAAATATTGATGAAGCTGAGGAGCTGGCGGTGTCTGGCTCCTCCCTGCCAGCTGGGCATGCTGCATGGGGAAGGAGCGTGAGGCTACTGTGCATGGACCGTGGGTGGTCCAAGAGGAGTCCAACCCATGTTGTGCTGGGAGCTCCTGGTACTCTTTCCTCCTTGCTTTCCTTCTCGTTGGATCAGCAGGCTCTGTTTGCTCGCCAGGGTAGGTTTTAGAGGCCTCACTTGCTGTCTGTTTGCATAAAAAGTTACATTTTTTTTTCTATTTTTCCCAACTTTTTACTCTAATTAAGCTGCTATCAAGCTCATTTCATTGTAGCTGAACAACTTGGGACATTACCCTGTGATGGGGAAGGGACTTGATCCAGCAGGTTGGTTTCCTGGCTTCATCTACGTCTCTTTCTCCTTTAGTATCTCAGTGTTATTTTAAGACTCTCCTGAAGTCATCTGTCTTCATTGCTGAGCATTTCTTTTTTGCTGGTATCTCATTTTCCAACTGCCCCATTATTCCCACCATCACAGCAGGCACTCTGATTGCTGATGCTGCAGAAAGCCCCTCTGGAAACACAGGCTGAGCTTTCATTAGCTGAGTGGCATGCACTTAATCTGCAGCACTGTCCTGGATTCATCTCCCCAAGTCATCTTCACCCACAAGGATTCCCTGTCATTATGTTGGCGCAGCTGGCAGCCTTCTCCTGTTGGGGCTGACTTCCTTAGAATGACAGAACAACTTGGGTTGGAAGGGACCTCAAAGATCATCCAATTCCAACCCCATGCCATGGGCAGGGTTGCCACCTGCTAGATAATGCACCAGATCACGCTGTCCAGAGCCTCATCCAGCCTGGCTTTGAATACCTCCAGAGATGGGGCATCTACAACTTCTCTAGGCAGCCTGTCATTTCACCAGACCAGAACTCATTCTTTGCGTCTCCACTGATGCAAGCGCAACAGTGATGCTGTGCAAATCTACCACAAGATCTTGGTTTGACCTAGGATCAGGAAAAACTAAGTGCACGTTGCCCAGCATCCTCTTTTGAGCTTTCCTTTACAGGAGTTGACCACAGAATTGTTCAGGCTGAGCCTGCCAATGGCATTAACACAACCAATTTTTCTACAGCTCTCTATAATACCATCCCTGGAGGTGCTTAGGAACTGTGTAGTTGAGGCACTGAGAGGCATGTTCAGCAGGCATGGTGGGGATGGGCTGATGGCTGGGCTTGATGATCTCAGTGTTCCCTTCCAACCTTAATGATTCTGATTCTCTGACCTGCCCTGCCCCAGCTGCCTTCCCACAGCCATCGAGCACATCAAATGCGATGCCTTCAGCTCTACCACCCAGACATGCAGTACGTGACACAATCCGGGCTGGAAGGAGCCATGTGTTTTCTCCTGCATGCAGCTCTAGCTCTGCTTCCAAACACATTCTCTTTGTACGGTGACTTTGCACACAAACGTCAAACAGCAGCTGTTTGGCCAGGACTTGGAAAAGCAACCAGTAATTCTAACTGCTTTAATTCTTAAAGTGAGGGCTTCCACTACTGGCAGAAAAAAGTCTTCCTTTTCTTCCCCTCCAGTTGTGGGTATTTTTACCTATTTCCTTTGCAAACATGAACCATGGAAACAGTCAGACCTCATCAAGCATGAACGTCTTTGAGGTTTCCTCTCGTAGAAAGAAAATGTCACGGCACCTGTCAGAGCCAAGTTATCCAGGGCTTCTCTTACTTCGATTAAGTATGAGCAAACCTGCAATGTGTCAGAGGTGGCTCCAGGTAAACAACGTGCTGGGTGATGCCGGAGGCCACCTCATTGCTGTGCTTGAGAAGTTGAGGAGGAAGCTGTGCAGAGAGGGGTTTCACAAAGTCTTCTGCTCCTGCCTGAACCACCCCATCCCCAAAGCCACGTCTGGTGCCTTGGCACCTGGAACAGAAAGGATGTGTGAAATAAGGACCCAAGGCACAGGTCAGATTGAGGCTTTCCATCCTCCAAAGCAGCCAAAGCAATCCTAAGAAATACAGCTGAAGGAATTGAATTTTAGGACATGGATTTCATTGCTGCAGCTGAAATCTCACTTGTTAACCCATTTCCTTTTTACAGCCAGCCCAGGACAGACCTCTAAGCTTGCAGTGCTTGGCTGCTGCTTTTCCAATAAGTGCTTAAGAGCAAAAGGGAATCAAATCCAACAGGCATCCCTGGGGAGGGAGCTGGGAGCACTGGAGGAGTGAGGTGCCATTCACTTGATAGGACAAGGTAGAAAAGACAGACTCGCCTGTGCTCAGAAGCATTAGAACAGAAACCCTCACTGGACTGCTATGCTGGGGCTTTCATGAAGACTTGAAAGAAGGGGTGTGCATGTGTGCTTCCCAAGGACAGGATAAAGCCAGAAATTCCCCCCAGAGCACCTTCAAGGGTGGTGTTGATACCCTAAAGCCAAGGAGTGTTCTTTGTCTTTTGACCAGTGCCAACATTAGGACAAAGCGTCCTCAAGATTGGCTCCATGCTTGTCACTTATCATAAAATCCATCTTACCATGACCTTTCTTACAGGCTGGAGCATGCTAATCCTGGCTCCACAGATGCTTTTTTTCTTGGGGGAGCCGACTTCAGCCCCAGTGTAGGCTGCTCAGAGGGCATGTTGCCTGCTGCTCCTCTGCTACAAGGACTGGCTGAGGCCATCAATCGGAGAAGAGAATATAAGAATGTAAGCAGGGAGATCTGGTAGCAGACTGCATGCTTTTAAATTCGCATCCGCTGCACGTGCTCTGGGTGGGAGAAGAAGCTGTAGGCTTGCATGATAGCAAAGCATATGCAGTAGGAACACAATGGGGTGAGGAAAGGAAACGTGGTCACGAAAGGTTTAGCATACACGCTAGAACAGCTTGCGTGAGAGGCTCCAAAAGGTCTGTGTGCAGAGCCTGTTCCTGAACACCTCCATCTGGGGTGGGTTTTTGTGGAGCTATGTCCTAATGCTGGAGAGGTGAGCTGCCAGACTGTCGCAGTTCACTCCATCCCTACTTCTTATGTTTTTTGCAGTATTGCTGCTGGAGGTCAGGAAGTATAAAAGTGAAACTCTGTCTTCTCTTATAAACCTGGAAGTTAAAGCAGAGTACAGCTTAATCGAAATTACTGACTTCCCCAGACAAGCTGGATGTAAGTAGGTGTAGCAGAAATGCTAAGTCATGGCTTGAAGCAGTGATTGAGCACCTGGTGGGAAGGCAGGGCCAACCCAGGGGAGCTCAGGTGTATGCAATGAACCTGAGTGACTGAGAGGTATGGAGCAGGTATCTAACCTTTCCCAGACCTCATTTAAGCGTTGGCAAAACCAGAATCCTATAGCTTATCCACTCTAGAACAAGAATGGGAGGGGGATGAGGGAATGACTTTAATGGTTCTTTGGCAAGTTAGTTGTGCAGTTCCCTGTTGTTCTGGACCTTCCTTGAAGGCTTAGTACGTTTTGTGAAGTCGTAGGGGGGAAAAAAAGGTGTCATTGAAGAAGATAATTGAGAGCACAACAAATCCATTGAGCTGAGTGGCTGAGGTGTTTTGTGCTCGAATCCAGCTGGAAGCCCTGGAACATTAGAAGGATAAGCCATAGGAAAAGAGGACTACTTGAGGAGCATCTGGAGAGATGGGCTTTATCTGCCCTCTTCCATATTTATGCTTATTAGAGATGAAACTGAAGTGCGGCACGATTAAATTATGCATATAAAGAAGAGTCCACAAACAAGAAAACATAAGCAATGTGGGAAGGAACAGAACTGCAAAGAGAACGAGAGGAGCGAAACCGAACAGGATGCCAAGCTGCAAAAGACATTTCAACAGCACCTAATTAAAACCGTTCACATTTGCAACAGACAGAAGGTAAAGACATTCACTAGGAAACAGAAGAAAGGGGAAAAAAAAAACCACATTAAAAGCAGTTATTTAGTCAATCACAGGAGATTCTGGGAGAAATAACAACTTTGAGGGAAGGCCGGCTGAGGAACATGAAATGCAAGGAGGGTTTGGGGGTTATTTCCATTTGTCTTCCAGCAGAATGGAGAGACTTCAGCTGGTAATAATGAGAAAAATAACGTGCAGCAGCCCCTGCCCACAGCACTTGCAGCCTATGGGGAGCTGGCAATGCCAACGTTGAGCGTTTATCTCCACGCGTTGATTTGAATAAGATCACATAGCAACCAGCCCAGGACTGGGAAATCAACCCGCTGTTCCCAGGTCCCGCTCCAGTGCCTTAATCATGAAATTATCTGCCAGATTATCTGCCAGCTTCTTTTGTTAATTAATGAATCTTCTTCTTTTTGGCTTTAGAAACCGTAGACGCAGCAGCAGTGGCAAGGCTGAAAATCCAGCATGATGCCTTTGGTAGCAGGAAGAGCTGACAACCATTTTTCTCATGACCTGCTATGTTCGCCACTGGTTTGCCTGGTTTCGGCTGCGTAGCAGAGCAGCACAAACTTGGAAGTGGAATAATCATGACAAATGAGCCCTCAGCCATCTTTCAAAGAGAACAAATCAAATTTCCATTCGTGTGACAAAAATGCAGGAGATGAAAAGGCAAGAGGAAGAAGCTACGCTGTGCTCTGCTTGTCTCTGTCTAAGCAAAATCACTTTAATAATTGGCGAACACGGTATGAAAAATAACAAATAACATTTGAAAGGGATGGCGTGTCTGAGAAGGAAAACAGGAAGGGTTCTTTTCTTTCTTGTGGAGGAGCCTTTGCTTTCAGAAAGAGCTGGTAAGGTGAAAACGGAGCTTTCTTGCTGGAGAGAGGCTGATTTATGGGTACATGAGGCACCTTGCCATTCGGAGATAAGATATCTAAGTGCTTCGTTAACGATGACTGATGAAGAAGCAGTCAGAACCACAAGAAGAAGCTCTTCATTAAGTAGATCAGGAGCTGTCAGAGGCCTTTGGCAACCCACCCTCCTGAGATTGGGTCATCCTCTCCTTGTCCACCCTCAATGCTCTACGGAGATGTCATAAACCACGTCTACGGTCCGTAAAGAATTAACACCAGATCAAAGGTGTGTGTCGAGCGGTCCTATGGTGGGAGGTCATTTGTTCTTCCCTTCTGCCTGGATAGGACTAAAACAGTCATCCTTGCGTCAGTGGATGGCTGCTGGCAGGGGAGACAAGTGGCCCCGGCACGTGGTCGACTCAATGAAGTCATTTTGCAGGGGCAATGGGAACGGGAAGAGCAGAATCCCCCCCGGACCGCCTCCTCCTCCGGGAAGTGACTGATGAGCCTGGCAGCCTCTGAACAAATATTTCCGATGCAGAGAATTCACTTGTCAGCTCGGAGGAGCCCCGAGAGGAAATTTCCAAAGCAAATCTGTCGGAGATAATGACACCACACGAGGAAGCCCTCCTTAGGAGGAACGTCTTTGGAAGACGTGGTGTGTCTGAAAATACCATGCGTCTTGCTGTTGATGAGCTAAAATTCAGGCAACCGTGGCTGGGTTCTTAACCCACGAGCTGTAGCAGATGAAGCACGAGGAGGAGTGATTCGGGTTTTTACCTTCCTGGATGCTTCCTTGGTCAACCAGATGCGTTTTTTCTACATCAGAAACCTTTCCTCAGGCCTGAGACACCTCGCTGTGCTCTGCCTTGCCGGGATTACAAAGCAGGGATTTTCTGTGCATCTGGATGATTGTGTAATTGCCTAAGAGAGTGAAGCCCCATCTCAGCTGAAACCTCTTAGCTCTGCTGCTGAGATAAAAAGCAATTAACAGTAACCGTAACCAGAAACATTTTTAGTGTGAAGACGGGCGGAGAATGGCAAATAGATACATCAACAAAGCTGTTTTTGCCTTGTACTTTGCTGTTTGCAATCAATGGGTCATTAATTTTTATGCGGCTACCATGTATTTATAAGCACTTTGGGAATCTGGAACTTATTACACATGACAGTGGCTTTGATTACGTTGGCTGCTCTGCGTTACCCGTGATCCTTTGGTTTCAAAGTCACCCCAAAGGACACAGCAGGCAGAACTGTGCACTGGGGAAGCCCTGGTATCCGAAAGCAACCTGCCTGCAGGCTGTGCCCTGCTGGTTGGGTCTCTCAAATGTGTTTCATCCAAATGGGGCTGGATTGGTGCAGCCATTGCCCCTCTGACGGCTCATCGGCATGCGTGCTTGGTAGATGTTATGCAGCTCGTTCTTCTAAGTGGTATTTTATCCTGTCAGATATGAGATTGGCTCAGGTCAGAAACTTCGCGCTGAGCTAGACAGTCCTTGTGGCTTTTGCTAATTATATCTAGGGCAGACAACCAGTGGATTCTTCAGCTGAGCAAAAGTGACCGTTCTGACTTCTTTCCTAGAGGTTTTCTGATTCATTACCTTGTGTTTCAGTTCTTCTGAGAAGGAAAAAAGCTCTGAAGTATGTTGGAGAGCTTGAATTTCACTTGGCAAGTGGATTATTTTACATCAAGTAAGGTTTTCTTTCCACACAAAGTCACAGAAGCATCAGTATGGGACATCTGCGTAAAACAACGCGAAGAATGCTAGTTGGATTCATGTAAGTGATGCTTTTTTAACCCGAATAATTGCAGAGTTCCCTGTTAGCAAATACAGAGATGTCAAGAACGTTGCTGCACTCAGCACCAGAGCAGCGCTTCACTTATCAGATATTTTGAAGCAATCTCTCCTGGTTTGTTTTGTATTAGGCTGTGTCTCCAGATAATCTATCAGCAATTACCTGTCTCGTTTTTATTATGTTCTGTTCCCTCGTGCTCTCATTCAGGACTTCATCTGCTCTCATCTTGCAGACAGTTTTAAATGCTAGGCTTGCTTTCCCACCACGTGGAGAATGGATGCCTTTATTTCAGCTAAGTGTTTTGTGCTATCTGCCAGGTATAAGGAGATGATCCTGAGTTTGTTATACCTGAAGTTGGGATGGCAGCCAAATACAGACCAAACCAGACCTTCAGCCCCTCACAGGTGAGAAGGGTTTTGCTGTGATGCTTGTGCATTTCACACATAGCTGGGTGTCCTCTTTGTCCCGTTGATGGCATGCTGTGGGCAGTATGAAGGCATTGTGCTGGAGCAATTCAGCCTGGAAAGCTGTGATGCTGCACAAAGCTTGCCAGTACTACCATGCCCACCTTGTACGCGTGAGATAGCCCAGATTCACCTCTTGCTTAGTGGAGGCAAGGTATTGTGAAGAAGCTTCTCTACTGCCCCAAGTGTGCCTAGACCCTTACAACTTCAGATTTCTCTTTTATGGAAGATGGCAGACAGCAGCAGTTAAAAATGTCCACTCTTGGCTCAACAGCTGGCCAAGGAGTTGGTGTGCCTCGACACACTTTTGGTGAGGTATTGGAACAGGCTGCCCAGGGAGGTGGTGGAGTCACTGCTCCTGCAGGTGTTCATGGAACGGTAGATGTCACATTGGGTGACATGATTGGACTAGATGACCTTAGTGGTCTTTCCAACCTTAATGATTCTATGGTTCTAGGGGAAAGACATTGATAACAACGTGCAAAGATGGGCACCTTGGTCATCCTGATAGTTGGCACAGTGTGCAAGGCAGAGGGATTCTTCCCCTTGAACAATGAGACCTTTGTAGGCATGATTCCCTGCAAGTGGATGTGCAGATCCCAGAGGGATTCATTCTGGTGTGAACCATCAGTCCCAATGAACCTTTTGGCCTGAGAGATGCTTGCAGGCAGGAGAGAAAGGAAAGCAGGTGTTTCTACAGCTTTCCTTTTCTCCTCCATGCTCCTTTAAAAAGGATAAATCTCCGCCGTGCGAATTTCCTGACAGCGGAATGCAAGCAGAAGACAGCCTGTCTTATCTCCATTTGCCCCCTTCTGTGCAAATGCTTCAGTCGCTTCCCTGCAAATTCAATGTTTCTCCAACTGCTGACGTGCTCTCCTTCCCTGCTCTGCAATTATGAACCCGTGTGCTGATGTTTAAGTCAAGCGTTTTGTTTTTAAACGCGCGACATCCAAATTTACCCCCCAGAAAATCCACCTTCCTCCCCGAATTCTCTCTGCTGCTAATTATAGAAATCTCAGCTCCCCAGCAGATGCATTAGTCAACGGGAAGTTCAGCTCTTTTCAGAGGCTGAAGCTTTGGAAAAATAGACGGTGCACACAACTGGGCTGTGTGGTAGGTATGCACTGGAGGGGAACTTGGAAATGCAAACAGAGCTGGGGGGCTGCCAGCTCCCTTTCTCCCACAGTACCCAGAATATTGCACTGTTGATCAGTCCTCATTTTTCAATCATCTAACACTCTGCTGTCAAGACACATGTGTTGTTTTCACGGAGTTGGCACCAGAAGTTATTCTTTTTTTTTTCCAGCTCCATATAGAGGAGGGTAACAAACATCCTGGGTTTGCTCGGAAATCGTTATGAAAGGAGATCCTGGGTTGTACATCATGATCGTTCCTGCAGTGAAAGTGTCTCATTGTCAGCCCTGTGCTGCTCCTGGCTTCTAGGGTGAGACCCCAGACTCCATCCCCATCACAACAGATGGTTAAGGTATATTTGCAAAGCCAATCCAGTGCTGATTTTTCTTAGGGAATCTTATTTACTTACTGCAATCCTTTATTGCACAAGAAAGCTGGAGTCATTTTTTTCCTTCTAATGTGTTTTAGAGGCAATCTGACATTTTCTAATGGCTCTCAGGTATGCATAATTCACCCCGTTCCTCGTCTGCATTTTCTGAAATAACACTGGAAAATTATTTGGGCTCCTGCTTTTTTTGGACGGTGATTATTCTCACTTTTTTCCAGGTTGACCTATAAATGTCCATATGCTGCAGGATATTTGCAGTAGGTGTAGGTTCCTTTGGAGACGGTCTTGTGTGGGAGACAATATGACAGCTCATCTGCATAGCACAGGCATCATACCCCTGACTTGATTTAGCGAACAGTCCTGGATCTGGAGGCTTCTCCCATTCAGCCCGTATATTTAGGGGATTGCTCATATACACACAATGCTCTCACGCTCTCTCACGGCATCATTTCTCCATTCCGTGGGCAGCACGGGTGGCTGTGCATCAATCACAGCACGTGGCTGACCCTGCTGGGGGGAACTGCTTCTGGGGTTGCTGGTGGTGCGTGTCCATGGTGCGTCCAGCCATCCTGGGTTATTACGTGTGTGTTAATGAACACCCTGCTCTTTCTGTGAGTGTGGTGGTGCTGTCCCCTGCTGTGGTTTTTCAATGCCTGGTGTGACCCCAGCTGCTCTCTAGCTTTCTTGGCTGTGATGAGAGCTATGGGCTGGCTGAGTGACTGTGCCACCAGCTGCATCAGAAAGGGGACGCTGTGGATGTAAAGGGTTGTGACAGTCGCCTGATCCCTGTTGGGCAGAGCGGTGGGGGTACTTTTGCCATCAGGTTTAGGCTGGCGTGTCAGTGGGGTGATGGTCCTGGGTGACAGTCTGGCTGCAGCTGTGTGTCATTCACTCTGAAGGGCTGCATCCAGAGCTGGCCTCTCTGGCCTTACAGGGGTGATAAGGAGCGCTGTCAAGTGAGCCTGGAGGGGTGGTACAGGGCTTATCTCCATCAGATACATGGCAGTGAGATGGGCCTGGGGACAGGGGTGGCCGCTGTGTCAGTCACGCTGAAGGCTGGAGCAGAGGTTGATCTCTGGCTGTTCCATCTCTCAGGTGTGTGTGATGGGGACCTGTCTAAGGGGCTCGGTGATGCTGAGAGAGGAACAAGGCCGGTCCCCGCCTGTGCCACTCACACTGGGGGTGTGATGGGGGTGGGCTCTGCCTGTGTCTGTCACACTGGGGGTGTGATGGGATGGGTCCTGCCTGCCCCCGTGACACTGGGGGTGGTCTCTGCTTGTGTCAGTCACAATGAGGGTGTGATGGGGGTGGTCCATGCCCGGATCAATCACACTGAGGGGTGGTCCCTCCAGTGTCAGTCACGCTGGGGGGTGTTTTGGGGGCTAAGAGAGACTGATCTCAGGATTTCAGTCACTCTGTGGAGGTGACGGGCTGGTCTTTGACTGTGCCATTCACGCTGGGGTTGGGACAGAGGCCGGTCCCTGTCAGTGCCCGTCCCATGAGGATGTCACAGGGCGCTCTCTGGTTGTGTCGGTCACGCATGAGGTGTGACGGGGCTGTCTCTGGCAGCGTCAGTCACTCCGGAGGTGTGACAGGGCCCTGTCTTCGGCTGTGTCACTCACAGAGGTAAGAGGGGCGACCGGCCCCCACCCCTTTGCTCAGCGATTGGTGACCAGCGCTGCCAGTCAACCGATCTGCGGCCGGCGATTGGTCCGTCAGGAAAAGGGCGGTGCATCGGCGCGCACCCAGCGACGGCGGGCCGTTCTCCCCTCGCCGCCGATGGTCCCGGCACAACATGGCGGCCGCCGGCCGGGCCGGACCTTGAGTACCGCTGCCCTCGTTCCGCCCGCGGGGCCGAGGCCGCCGGGGACAGCGCCCGGCCCGGCCCTCCGCGTACGGTGAGGGGATGCTGCGGGCGGAGGGGTGTGTGCGGGCCGGGCCGAGGGCGGGGAGAGCCCTCCGGTCGTTTATGGCCGTGCTGAGGAGAGGGCGGGCAGCGGCGAACAAAGGGCTGCGGGCTGCTTCGGTGGGTCCGGGTGGAGCAGCTGAGGGCAGGGATGCTCCTGCGGGTCTCTTTCAAGGCAAATAATAATAATAAAAAGATAGACCGACAGACCCACCAACCGGCAAACTTGCAGGGTGAGTCCTTTCCCGGGGCACGGCTCGAAGTGCTCTGTATGTGGTTAATGAGGTACTCCAGAGAAAACCCTTCATGCTCAGTGGCCATCTGAGCGAGCCAGCAAATGCGTTTCCGAGTCGCCCTGATAGTCCGAGAGCTGTGGTGCCCCCATCCCTGGAGGTGCCCCAGGCCATGGGTGGGCCATGGGCAACCTGAGCTGATGTGCAGCCAGCCCATGGCAGTGGGTGATCGTTAAGGTCCCTTCCAACCTATGCCACTGTATGGTTCTGTGGTCTCATAGTAGTACCTGGCGGTGCTGGCTGCTCTCTGTCCCTTGCTGTGACTGGAGCGTGTTGCGTGTGTTATAATCAGCTTTGGTAGGAGATCTGCCTCCTTCCCCTCGATCAGGGCTTCTTGATTTGTGCTGGAGTAACATCAAGGCGGGTGGAAAATGCTTGGAATGTGGAATTTAATGAAATCATGTGCTCATAAACAGAGCGTATGAAGTAGGAGGCAACGTGCTGGCTGTATTACCTGCCATAGAAGTCCCTTTCTGTCTCATCTCAGACCAGCAGCAGGAAGAATAGCCTACTGGGTGGCGTTGCCCTTGGTCTTCAATCTAACCTATTGATTACAATTAGTAGTAATACGTAGGACAGAGCACTTCAGAAGTATTTTCAGTTAGATTAGCATCTTAATGGAATTCTTGTTTCTTTTCTAAGGAAGCTGATGTGAAAGAAACCAACTATGAAAGGTCCGAGAAATCTGTACTGCCTGTTTCCACAGTTACTAACAAGTAAGTGCTATGTGGTACCATAGGTTGGGGATGGACTTGGTTTCTACTAATGACAGTCTTCACACAGGTGAGGAACTCTTGAATAATTCCAGACAAATATCAGAGATGATGGACTGCTGTCTGCTCCTAGGTGCATCCCTGCTGAACCTTCAGCTTGAGAAGAAATCCTCACAGAACTGATGGAGGAATCCTTGCAAATCTACGACTGGAAGTATGATTCATTCACGCCTGGGGTCTTTGTCACCTTCAGACCTGCACTGTGAATGTGAACATTTAGAGTGCTGTTACACTGACGAACCTCAAGGAGAGGTAAGCAAGGGTGGTCATTCTTTTCAATGCTTTTTTTGGAGGAGGGCCTGGAAGGTGGAGGTGCTTTGACTTACAGAACCAAGAAATGTGATGCCTGTTTCCAGGATGCAAATCATTTGTGGGAACACAAGCAAACTCGCCTTGTGGAAAACCCATGTTGATGTCTTGTCTGTGTCAAAGAGTTCTTTCATGCGGCAAATGTGTGAGTTGATGCTAGTGACAGGCCACACAGCCATCCAGAGTGTTACATGGGTTTTATTTGCACAGTTGATACCAGGAGGCAATTATGAAATATGCATAAGGTAGAGTGTTAAAGATTTTAGGAAGTAGCATGGCTGGGAATCCATAGTCTCAAGCACATGGGACCCAGGATGGTGAGAACACTTATCAGCAGTCCTCAGGTGACCATAAACCTGAAGAAGAGTGTAAACCATACGTCTGTCCAACATGTGGCAAAGGTTTTTGTAAGCCTAACCTGTTTTCCAAACACAAGGTGATCCACTGGCAAGAGAAACCTCACGAGTGTCAGTTGGGAAGTCCTTTGTCCAGTTGAAATGACACCAGCAGACTCACTCTATTGCAAAGGGTGTGGGGGGATGTTCACCCAGGTGTTTCCAGGAATGGATAGGATAACTCTCACCTAGTGATTAGCTGTTCTTCAAGAGCTCCATGAGCATTGCAAGGAAGACCAACATTTTCTGGCATTACGCCATTCCAGGGAAGCCGTGGGAGAAAGTGCTTCTGCTGCCATTGTAGCAAGTTGGAGTCGGAAGAGATGTGTGGTTGTTGTGGGATGTAGTCAAGACTAGCTAGACTCATCTGGGGCATCTATGCTTGTAAGACCGACTTGATGAATGAGAGTTGCATGCATGGTCTGTAAGTTGTCTAGGTTATCACCATCCTCTGATGATGGATTTGCAGAAGTGTCACTGCTATGCTGCTCGGCTTGCTTGGCCAGAATAGCTCATCCATCCACGCTTCCTCCTGTGTTTTAAATCAGTTGTAACAAGCCGTGATTTTTGGTGTATCTTTTGGGGTTTTTTTGTTTGTTTTGTTTTAAGAAGTGACCATATATCATCTGCATCCCACACAGACATGCTTGTCTGTAGAAAAGTTGCTCTCATACCCGTGTATATATTGTTAGAGTATTCCATGTGAACACTGATGAGCAAAGAGAGGAGGGTTGTTTTTAATTTGAGTTCTGTATCTTTTGTTAATTGTAGATATTCATTTTGGAAACCTGTGAGCTCTGTTAAGAAAATACACCGAGGTGGCTGACCAGTGTGCACAGTAACATTGAAAGCAGGAGTGATCCCTGCAAGATTACCTGGTGATGCTGGAGAGTGCTTATGACTGCAGGAGGCACAGTGCTGGTCAGTACAGTAAGTGGGGGATGGTTGCATAGTAGCTGGGGGAGCTGCATCAGGGACTGCTGCTGGGGGTGGAAGAGGAGCTTTTGGGAGGTTTTTGATGGGGCTCCATGGGGTCTGGAGTTTGGACTTCTCGTGTTGAACAGTACAGTGACGATGCTAATGGTAAGAATGGGCTAGTGGGAGTGAAATGTGCTGACATGGAATACAGACAGAAGGGAAGGCTGCAGAGCCTCCGAAAAATAAGTTTGTTGGAAAATGATGATAGACAAGTGTAAGTTTCTGCTTCAGATTGGTGGCTTGTGTATGGGCTGTAAGGAATGGAAGAAAGGAGCCTGGAAATGCCTGCAGACGGCTATCCTCCAGTGGCTTTGAAAAAGGCAAATGGGATTTTACAGTGTGCTAAAGGACTGCCATTACAATGAAGGAAATAGTGCTCTTGTGAAATGCCCCACTTACTCCTGATTTCAGATTTGCTGCAGGTATGCTGCTGGTGGTGCTCCGTGCCTTGCAGGAGGTGAGGAGTAGGTCCTGTTTCCATGTAGGCACTACTAAGCTAGCAAGAACAGTTGATGCTGATGGGTGACTTGAGCCATTCTGTTCCAGGCAGTGATTAAAGGAGATCAATTCAG
>PPHD01009349.1:0-20759 GCA_002909625.1 Bambusicola thoracicus
ATACTTGTAAATACTTGTAAAATATAGTCTCTATTTTAATCAAGGTACACTGGCAAAAAGGCTATTCTAAAAACAAGTGCAAGAAGTCTTAATAAGTCACTGGCACTGGCAGTTAACTGATAGTAGGCACAAGAAAAATGAGGAGTGGCAGATACAGTGGCATCTGCTTGCTAAAGAAACTTTATCTCTGGAACTGTTGCAAAGATGCTACTGCAGCATTTCCTCCACTCTTTCTTTGAAAGCTCTTCCTTTGCATGAAAGCTATTTTTGGCCTTGTGAAGGATTGTTCAACTTCTGTACCCGATCATGGTGTGGATAGGGGCTGACATTGCCATCAAGGGGCTAAACTGCAGGGTGCTGTGATAAACTCAGTTTACTCTTTCATTGCTTTAAGTATTATAGTGAAAACAGGATTTGCATGTCATTTTTATTATAATTTGGTTTCCTGTTCAAGCTAAAATAGCTTTTGAAACTGCAGTTTATCCACTCGTGAACTAGAACAACGTCTTGTAAAACCGTGCTGGGTTTACACTAGTTTCCCTTATTTGAAACATATGCAGAAACTTATGGTTGTGATCTAGGATTAATACTGTATAGGCTGGGTTAAATCTAGTTGGAACTTCTGGGTGTGACCGTCACTCTTCATTTAAGACAGTAGAAACAGTCTCATTTATGAGATAGCGATATTCAAACTGAAACAAAGGCACACCCAAGGTCACTAAGGAATTTGAGCTGTCTTGGAGGAAGGCTTTGCTGGACATTATTTTTTTAGAAGAGTATGTATGTACACGTATCCATATGCCAGAAGGAGAGGGGGAAAAACAAATTGTGGGGAAGCTTGTGTTATGAAGGTGTTCTTGGCAAAGTTGGGTTAAAAGATCCCTTTCAATTTCTATCCTTTCCTATCTGTTTATTCCCGTCCATTCACATCTTCACCTCCTCTGGACTTGATTAACTTCTGCTAATGAAGTGATTTATGTGGCTTTGTTATCAAGTGTATCTGTGAATTATCTTGTTTTATAGAAAACAGTTATTTTTCCCTCCCAAAACAAGAACTTCCATGGTTGAGAGCACTATCACAGAAACAATTGCACAGACACAAAGGGAATTCACATTGGGACTGCATGAGCTGCTGCAGTTAGGAAGGAGTTGAGGGAGAACCTTATCTAAAAGGACTCATAATTGTATCTTTAGTGTAAAGTTCACTTTGATTTGAAAAGAGTAAGGAGCTACATCAGATGATTCATTTCCTTTACCTGCGCTGGTATCCTCCAGAAGTACTCAGAGGAAGAAACTCCTGCATTCCATTCCTCCATTCCTGGAGGCAGCTGCTTTGTCCACATCATCTGCTATACCTTGTTTCCAGTTCACTCAGCATCCTTCAGCTTTCTCTTTTCACACTGGTGCTATCCATACTGAACACATCAGGAGGACTCTCAGTACTCTTTTCTCTTCTGCTTGCACCAGCTTGGAGATAGAAGATTTTGTCCTCCCTAAAGACCTATCCCTGATGATTCTTCATTCTTCCTCTGTGAATGAGACAGTGTAGGAAGGTCCTAAAATCCTGAGACATCTACAGACAGTATTGGAAGACCGGTCACTGCCAGTTCTCTGAAAGCATAGAAGTCTTCTTCCCTCATTTTGGTATTCAGAATAACAGAATTGTAGAGGTTGAAAGAGACCTTTGGAAATCATCAGTCCAAACCCCAGCTAAAGCAGGTACCCTACAGTAGGTTGCACAGGAAAGTGTTCAGACTGATCTTGAATATCTCCAGAGAAGGTGACTCCACAACTCCTATAGGCATCCTGTTCCGGTGCTGCAGTCCTTGCAGCTAAAGGGTCTTTCCTCACGTTCATCTGAAGCTTCCTGTGCCTGTTGCCCCTTGTCTTGTCACAGGGCACAACCAAAAAGAGCCTGGCTTCATCCACTTAACAGCCACCATTTAGATATTCATCAGCATCGACTTACTATCTTACAAGAACTCGTAATTGCATCAAGAATTCAGAACCATCAAAAGTATCTAACCTAACTCATTCAGTCAAGTAATAAAGGGTAACATATACACACCATAGGTAATTCCAAACGCTAGTTCAGCCCTGCTGTCATTCAGTACTGGGAGAGCCTATGGACAGCTTCCGTTAGGGACAAGGAAAAAACCTGGTGACAGAATATGTCGCTTTTTCTCTAAGCTGTGCTGGTCACTCTAAATTTCTATTTAGACTATTCTATTAGACTATTTCTATTAGACTATTCAGAAGAACACCGTGTGCTCATTGGCAGGTTTAGGCTACAGAACAGACTTGTTTCTGAGGATTGTCCTCTTATGCATTTGTCACTCTGGATTTGTTTTCTGCAAACTCTCTGGAGAAAATACTGTCAGAAATAACTATGTAGAACTATTACCAACTTCAACAGTGGGCATGCATCAACACCTTAGGGTAAATAATTGGAAATATACTATAGCAAACAACATTAATGGAGTAGAAACATTAGTTCCAGTCATTAGAATGCGAGGTGATAGATGATTAGCTACATTGGCTAAATGAATGAACAGTAAGTCTTCAATTTTTATTTTTATTTAACTAGGAAAAAAAGTTTATTGTTAAAATTTAATGCTTTCCAGGGTCATAGGTAACACAAACCAAAGTTGGCAAGCTGTTTCAATGATCCATTAACTCACAAAATACTAAAATATCCATTTTGTTTCAAGGCTGAGCTTGTTTGTTTTTTATTTTCAGCCACCAGGTCTGATAAATTAAAGAGCTTTTTGCTATTAACTGTCTGTTCATTCAATCACATACCAAACCTGATTCTTGTCAGCAATCTCCTCTGAATCTACAACATATATATTTCTCTGATTTGGCAAAGTGTTTGTTCCTGGTTGCATACTTTGATTTCTTTCATCATTTTTACACAATTCCTCATCTAATGCTATATTTTGCTGCTGGTTTATTCATCTTCCTTATAAACTGACCTAAATTTTCATATTTGTAATGTCATTAATTCTCCCCTACTAGATTATTTTATCACCATTATCATCTTATAACTTTGAGGCCGTGAATCTGGGATGAGAGTGAAAATAGTTTAAACACTTCCAGATCATCTTTTTTTTTTTTTTTAACATTATTTTCTACAGCTGATTTACATCCATAATCCTTGTCAACTTTGCAAAATTAGCTCTCCTGAAGCAGCCACCTCAGCCATGTATCTTTCCCTTGAGGTATCAGTTTTTACCTCCACAATGGCTATATTGGTTTATGTCAAGATGAGAACTTGGTAATTCCCCTCTATTGGCTGCAATATTTTTCCAGTTGTGGCATTTAAGGTTATAAAATTCTGTGTGCTTTAAGCAGACAGCATGAAGTTTCCAGTACAAGTGTTAAAAGTTTTACAGGATAATAATGCAGCTTCCTTTTTCTCTTGAATGCAAAAGGTGATGTAGAAATGCGTTGTTCAAATTCCAACATGGAATGCCTACTACTCATTGTGATTTTCCTGCTAGGGCATATAGGATTATTCTCCCATGTGACACAGAAACAGGTGAGTGGAGATCACCACCTCCTTTTCCCTCTGTCTTGCTAACCCATTCTAAGTACACTGTAAGCTTTACGACTACCCTAAGCCTGGGCTTGCTGGAAGCATCTTCCTTCTTCTGCCAGAAAATTTTGTCTGAATAGATTTTGGAGGGTAATAAATTTGTCTGGGATTTCCCTATGGCTGGTAGCCCTGAATAGCTGGACACCTCTAACTCAGCTGCTCCAGGAATATTTGTGGCGTGGAATATCTACCTGTGCCTTTATTTATAGGAAACATTAGGCTTAATGGTTCCATAGCAACAACACAGTAGGTTCAATGCCTTTAGGAAGTACTTATCCTTCCTAACCATCCTGAGAACAAATTGTCCTGAAATATCGAAGCGAGAACAATATGCAAGGCAATTTTTGATTGGGAGTATCAGAAGGAAGTAGCAGACAGTACCTGTCTCTGACAGTAGGGAATATCTAGGGACCAGAGAAAGTAGAGAGCAACACAGTGCTCTTTCCCCTGTAAGCCTCCCCAGCATCTCCCACTGGAGCATCAGGAACTTCCCACGTTAGAGGTAGTATATTTCTGCTAATTGTGGATGAACTTCACTATATTTTTAATCCTTTCAACTTCTGCTATGTCTAACAGCCCGTGACAGTGAGTTCCACCATTACATTTAAAGTTGCATGAAATAAGCGCTTCGTCGTATGTCCCAACTCTCCTTCCTGATGGTTTTATCTGATACTTGTATTTATGGTAACGTGAAATGTCATGACAAATCATTCCTTTTCTACAGCACTCATTATTTCATACATCTAAATTTTACATAGATGACGATTTTATATCTCCTATCAGTTGCATTTTTATGGCTGTTCATCATGAGAATTCTGTCCCATACTGGTACTCTCTGTTTTATTTAATTTTCCCATGATCCTGGGCCTCCCAGGATGAGACAAAGACAGTTCAATATGTGAATGCACTAATGCACTATGCATTTATTCAGTGGAATATAGAAATTTAATGTTTTGGTTCTTTTTTTTTTTTTTTTTTTTTTTTACTCTTTAGTTCTTTACTCAATGTTCTCCTCACTCAGCTGAGGAGCACGTCCTCTCCATTCTCTCCTTACCTCCATGCACACAGATCCTCTTCGTCCTTGCCAAAGCCAGCTTTGCTAACAGAAGTGCTCAGACAGCACTGCATGTGCTGGATAAACCTTTTTGATACCAACTACTCACACACACATTAGTTTTGCTCTGTAGGAGGAGGGCACAGCAATGATCACAGTATCATAGAATCATAGAATCATGGAATCACAAGGTTGGAAAGGACCTACAAGATCATCTAGTCCAACCATCCTCCCATTACCATTGCTACCACAAGCCACTAAACCATATCTTGTAGCTCCTCATCCAGACACGTCTTGAACATTTCCAGGGATGGCGATTCCACCACCTCCCTGGGCAGGGCATTCCAGTGCCTGACCACTCTCTGAGAGACAAAGTTTTTCCTTATGTCTAATCTGATCCGGATGATCTTGGAGAGAAGTAACGCAAATCCAGCAGACCTTTTCTCTCTGTATTCCTTGTCACACCTCTATGTAATGGGTTCCTTTTCACTCAGGAGTAGCCACTACTCAAGAAGCATGAGTCTGTATAGCTTTTCTGATGTGGCTGTTGCCAAAATATGGCAGCAAGCTTTGCATACAGGTTTTGAAATATCTTACATTAATTCACACCCTAGTGATTTTGGCTTATCCATCATCAAGACCACCATAGAGAAACAGTGACTGGTAATTGAAATATGTGCCTGGAAAGCCTTGCTTTATTAATCTCATGTGTTCTGGGCAAATTCCAGGTCAGATAATTACATTCTACCCACCATAAATTCTCCCTGTGATTCCATGTGGGTATGTGCTAAGAGCCAAAATCAGGCTGCCTGTTTAGGTGAATATTTTTTTAAATCTTAACCAAATGGAATAACCAGGTTGTGAAAGCGGTTTTGCAGATTATTCATAACTTCCATTACTTGGTGTCATGTTATGTAATTCAGATAAAAGCCAGTTTAAAAATGGTATAATTAGGCAGATATTATTCTGTCACTCTCAAAGTAATGCCTCCTATTTATTTCCATGGAACTACAACAGATACAAAGAACATAACACCACTGTTCGATAGAGTACATTCTCAGCTACAAAACACGTTTTTTTCAACATAGGCATGACTGTTAAAGGTGCTTACAGTGAGAGCAGGGTTGGTCTCTTCTCGCTGGTGACAGGACAAAGGGACATGGCCTCAGGTTACGCCAGGGCAAGTTTAGGTTGGATATCAGGAAAAACTTTACAGAAAGGGTTGTTAAGCACTGGAATAGGCTCCCCAGGGAGGTGGCTGAGTCACCATCCCTGAATGTGTTTAAAAACCGTTTGGATGTGGTAATCAGGGACGTGATTTAGCAGAGGGTTGTTAGAGTTAGGCTAGTTTGGTTAGGCTGTGGTTGGACTTGATGATCTTTAAGGTCTTTTCCAATCTGAGCAATTCTAGGATTCTATGATTCTATGATTAGCTATGCATTTTCACCAGTGATGCATTTTCACCAACGCCTGTATACTGTGCTCGTAAAAATCTGCACCAGTAGAGGTCACTCACTGTTTCACAGTGTTTTACCATCCACCACTTCACTGTGCTCACATCCACTGTTTGGTCTACAGAAACATTTACCAAGCACTGATGAATGCCAATGGGTGTACATTCATTACACTTTTTTTTCTGTATGCACTTCCATGTCAGATGCCATTTTGCCAGCCTGCCCCTCTGCTGCCATCTGTTCCACAGCAGCAAAATGTAATTAAATATGGGTGGGAAGATTCAACATCTGCTGCCATACCACCAACATATGCCTCTGACATAATGGTCTGACATTAAAAAAAAATAGGAGGCATGACTTTTGAAACAGCTTCATTCATTCTACAAGAGAAACTGTTTCCCCTTTTCCCCTTCCTTTTCATATATATATTTTTTTCTGATGAACAAATATCCCAAACCAGCTTTTTCAGCAACAATTTACCCAACAACATAGGGTTTCCAGTTCTCAGGGGATTGTTCTCAATCCCAGTTGGTGTTTAATGCAATTATCATTTATTCTATTTGGATATTAGCATTAAAGAGGTGTATTTCTTTTCATAACAGCTTTGCATATGTTTCACATTAAAATTCCAGTGCTACCCAGTAAAAATAGTTGGCCATCTGCCCACTTTTTAAAGTAAATTTTTGGTTTACTATTTTTTAAATTTGGATTTCTAATTATAGTTAGCTCTTCATAAATTATTTAGCAGAGCTGGAGAGAGTGTTAAGTGCTGTGTTTCTGAACCTTTCCTCCCTAATAAGTAACTGTAACCTGGCTCTGACACACCTCGGCAACACAAATTCCTCCAAAATCCAATATATTTTTGTAATTTCCCCTTCTTTGTTCTGGAGTCTCATGTTTTCTCCATGAACTTTCTCAGAGGAAACATCCCTCTTTCCCTTGACCCTGATAGCAAACCTTTATCCTTTCTCTTCACTTGTCTCCCACCAGAAAAGCTGGTGTCTTCAACTGGACCTGTGGGTCATCAGCTGGAGAGCTGCAGGTACTATGTCATCAGAGAGCTATTCTTTGATGATGTGGTCAGCCTTGCTATGGTTTCTAGTAAGCTCTTCTTGGCAGGTTCATCCTGCCAATGCGCCAGCTCATGCAGCTGTAATTATAATTGAATCCACAAAGTTAGATTTAGTCTTCCAAGTCCATATATCAGCCTTAGTTACTGCAGTTTTCTGCTACTTAAGCATATTCAATTTACAAACTACTGTGCGCATTATATTTCCAGTGGCATTTGAGATGTATGGAAGGGTGTGTGTTCAAATTAGAGGTATAAAAACCTAGGCAACCACACACAGAATTTTTTTTTTAAAAAAAAAAAAAGTATGAGAGCACAGACAATATAGGAGGATGTATTTATAACCCTGTGCTACAGTATTTCAAATGTACATCACCACCCACAAGGGAACAACAAAAAATAGTGGCATTCCTTAGGAGCACCAATGTGGGTATGTCTGCACTATTCCAGCTTGCTTATCAGGATAAACACCGATCTACCTAGGAAGCAGTGTGAAAGCCCATTAGCATTTGGTGGTGAATTGCATCTTGGAGGCACAATTCAAAAAATTACAGGATGGCTTGGTATGGAAGGGACTTTAAAGTCCCTCTAGTTCCAATCTGCTGCCATGGGCTGGTTGTCACCCACCAGATCAGGCTGCCCAGGGTCCCATTCAGCCTGGTCTTGAACACATCCAGGGATGGGGCATCCACAGATGCTTTTCTGTGACCAGTAGGGAACTTGAAAATCCACAGCAGTTCAGAAATTATCTTTTGCCACTGGAACTCTATTCAAGTTTTACACTGAAATCCCTTTTGGGAAAGCTTGATCCTTTTCACTCATAGCCTTCAATAGATTATGAGATCAAGCTTTGGTGCTGGTCTGTAATCTTTCCTTGCAAATCAGCCACATGGTTGCTCACCAGTTTCTTTTACATTCACAATTTGTTAAATGTACTGAACTCAATTTGGTCATTTATGGAATTTCCTTTTTACCTTTTCCAGTAATCAAAAATCAGCTAATCAGTACCATTTAATCTCTCTTCATTCTTAGGCTTTCGAAAATGCTACAAAAATTGGGCATATATATAGATAGATTTCTGTATATCTTCTGAAATTACCTGTTGTCTCTGCCATTTCCCTAAAATTTTCATTTTATCAGGATGTGTGATGAGGGAATTTCCTTTCACAAATACCTAGAAAGCTTTTGTTGTTATCCAAAGTAACAGACAGAGAAGAGAGGAGAGGGGAGGAGAGGAGAGGAGAGGAGAGGAAAAGTAGGAATCAAAGGTGATCACACGAGCATTCTGGGAACCTCCCCACCTTTCTTTTTTTCCTCCATTGTTTATTATTTACTGTTTAAAATATTTTCTGACTAACCCAGCTGCTAGTAGTTATAGTGATAGAAAACTTCAAAACTTTTTGAAAGAAATCAGATGAACAAGAGAAGAACAAAATCACAAATGAATAGCTACTCTTCCAATTTTAAGCTCATGGAGGAAACCAAACACAGCTCTAGAATCAAACTTCTAATTCACAAAGAGTGGCTATATACATATATATATATACCAGAAATGTTAATGCAAAGTCTACTTCCCTGTCATTTGGAATAATGAGAATATATTTCAGAAATTAAGTCTCTGAACAAAGGTAACCAGTGATGAAGATCATTAGTTACATAGGATATTGTTTACATGGGACAGCTAGCAAGCTCTATGTGGGAAACTAAAATGCCAACATCTTCTTTCCTGCCTACTAAAATAGGGGATGGACCTGTTGTTTGAATTAATAATTTCACAAGGACTTACAGTGAATCTACAGACTTTTAGTATGCCATAAAGGAAAATATTTTAGTCTGCATACTGATTAACAGAGCAGGAATGGAACACAACATTCTGTTTAACATTACCTGTACACTAATTTTCTGATAATGTAGTTGTTTGAATTAGACAGAGACTCGTAGGCACATTAAATCTGATACAAGTAGGGGAGAAGAAAAAGAATGCAAAATAAGATACCCTGAACTTCTTTCTTTATTCAGTGCTTCAAAATCTTAAATAAAGATTTGAGAGAGGCTGTTGAGATGGTTGCTAAATCAGTATGACACTAATGGGTAAATTTACAAGTCTAATAAAACTTAGAATAGTTTTATTATTTAGAATAGCACAGAGGAAAAAAAACAGTATTAGGTTCAGGAGCTGGGGCACATGGAGGGATGGAGCCTCTGTCTGTACATCTGAGAAGAATAACACGGAGGCATGAAGCTGCTGGGATTTCCTGTCACCCTTTGCTCTCCCACTCTTAATCTCCTGAACTGTCTGAATATTGACATAAGCCTGATTCTAGCACGTTCTTTCAATCACCCTTAAGGACCATGACACTTCCAAAAATTTTGATACAGTAACCTCAGGCACATTTTCCTCTTGCATCATTCCCTGCATATTATATTGCTTCCTTGCATGTGCTTCACACTGCAAAATCACCAGTGCCTATGAAGGAAGGTCCCACATGGGCTGGAGCTGAAGGGCAACATCCCATTGACCACTTCAGCACCTTTTGCCCACAGTAAAAGACGTTGGGCTGGGAGTGAGGATCTCAGTTTGAATATTTTGTTTATTATATTTGCTCAGAATGCATAGGACATGACTCCAGTCATAAGTCTGCAGCCACTCCATCTCAACCATCAGCAAAAGACCATCTTTTCATCCTATGTTCTAGCAACAGCTTATAAATATCTTGGTCGACTGATACAATTTTTAATAAATTTTCATTATGATTTTTGTGTACAATCAGATTTTCCATTGTTTCAGTTTTTCCCAACTACCTTAGTTCTGCAACTGCTATTCCATTTACAGTTTTAAAGCAAAGACACATTTTGAATTGTGAAAGGTTTTCATCTTTCCTGCTTTAAGCTTTTATTCAACTGTGTCAGATATCAAGCTGTTGTTTTGAAGATTTGTCCTTAAGATGCGTATGATTTGCTCTGGTTTTGTAACAGATGAAGTGCACTTATAAACCTCAATACCTGCACAACTGTAATGTCTTAGCAATTTCATAATGAAATTCATATGGAATTTAGCAACTCAAGCCAGATTTGTGTCACAATCTTTAACGTGTTCCAGTTGCATGAAATACTAATTAAAGGCACTCATTGTTAACTGATATAAATAGTCCCCACTTAGCCCATTATAGGTATAGGTTGTAAAACAAACAATTATGTGACAGATGATACATGTTAACACAGAGAAATTCTGTAATGACATTTCTGTAGCACTGTAACCTCTTCAACCACCATGTGTTCCACATTACAGGCTAAAGGGGGTGCTGATTGCAAAGGTGACGTACTTTCCAGTTTGTGACTTTTCTTCTAAGAATAGAAATGCCTTAGAGCACCTCTGAATGATTTACATTACAAATTTAGTTCGAGCAATGAAATCATTAATGTAAGCTTGATTTTAGCTGCTACATGTGTTTGCTATTCCATGCACTTGTGCCAAACAGTTGAACATGCCTACCTACCAAGCGGTACCTTATCTGGAAACTGGGAAATGCTTGTCACCTATCCACCTTTTCTTTCATCCAATACCTATTTTCCCATCACTCTGCACCAATAATGAAATGATTTGTTCAGAAGAGAAAATTGATTTTAGAATTCCTTTTATTTTTTTAAATATGCCATCAATACTCTCAGCTAATCATGGGATATAAGCAATCTCCTGGCACTTGGATAAGATACACAGATCGTTCAGTCAGTCAAAAATGACGTCTGCCTTTCCACTAGCCAACCTATTCCTGTAACATTAGAAGCAGGTGGCCTCCTTACTAAAAGCTCAAACATGCAGAAGTTGCCTAGTGCATTTGCATTGCCAAAAAATATGTATTTTCACATCTGTGAATGTATGATCCTCTGTTTAACCCTTGAAGCTACTGAGCTTCTAATGCAACAGAAGAAGAAACATCTAAGATACATGTGTTTTCAGGATACACTGAATAAAGAAAATGTGACTGACCTCTATGGACTATACTATGCATTATTTCAGCCATGCTTTCAAAAAGGGACTGTTGAAGATGAGCTTAGCCTTTTTAAAAAGCAGGACACTTACACAAATGCTTGTTTGGGACTCAGGAAACGTCACTTTTGACACTTGTTTTAAAATAATCCTGGCCTACGTGAACAAGACAAACCTACCCGTTAACAGATACCTCTCTCCAAATATGTGTCCCCCAGGTATTTATTACACAATGACCAAACCCAAATAAGATATAACAAATATAAGAGAAAACTAAAATTTTGTTTCTTTTATAGTCAGTGTTTTGCTGCAGAAAGTGAAAAAGTAAAAACAAGAGAGAATGGATGATGCAAGACCTATATGTTAAGGGAAACATCCTCGTCTTGCATCACAGCTAGAAACTGGTTCCTTGGAGGAATTTTTTATCTTGATTTTAATTCAAACTTTTTGGCTTAGAGCTACTTTCTGATAAAAGTGTGGAAAGTCCTTTGTGAGATCTCACCCGCACAGTGCACTGAGAGCTTTCCAGATCCACTGCCCCATTGTATCTGACAGTACAGACTCCGCATATTCAATGCAAGCAGAGATCGAAACACAGCATCTGTTTTTGTGTCTTACAACTCAAAAGCAAGATAAGTTTGGGCAAAGTCTGTGAAAGAACAGAAAGATCAGAATGTAAAGTCAATACTTAAAGAGGTTTCTATTTGGAGCTGTCTAAGCACTCTGGAAAGATTGTGAATAACACTAATATCTCCATGGCTAATTTAAAAATAAAAAGTAAAAAAAATCTTGCCAACCTCAGACAGACCCACCTGAAATTTTACCTAGCAGTCATCGGTCTAATCCCAGAATGCACATTTGTTTCTGGAACATTTGAAGCCGTTTGGATAGGACATTTGTATGATATTATTGTCCAAAAATGGAGATGTTCTCACTCTTTGGACATTTTCCTAACCCTTTTTTTGGTTTTTAGAACGCAAAAATGATTTACCCTAGAAATGTCAAACTTGATTCAATGCTTGCTTGGCAAAGAGACATGTCTTTGGAGCCTGTTAGAGGGTTTAGGTGGGTAATTGTAAAGTTATTGTTAGTTTTTTCCACACTCATGGCATAGAGTACATGGCCAGCTTGTGTTAATAAATACCTGTTGGGTAGATGTGTGGTTTATAAGGGCTTGATCCAAAGCCCACAGAAGTCAATGAAAAGACTTCTCTGGCTATTAGCAGGCTTGGAGTCAGGCTGCAAATGTAAATGACAGGATGGAAGAGAGTCTGTCATGGTAAAAATAAAGTGGGAGAATCATGTCTCCTGCAATGCTTGGAGTGTTCATGGGCAAACAGAGAGCAGAGAGAATGGGAGGACACCCACTGTCTGCAGACATCATGTATTATAGTGTCCAAAGGTTAGAAAAGGAAAACAGAGTCTAAAGAAAGGGGAAATCCTAGAGTCATAGTGAGGTTAAAAAATGTTTGAACAGCAACAGCTAATGCTGATTAAACATTCCTGGCCTTCTGCACCAATGGGAAAAACAATAAAAGTACATAATCTGTATCAAGTTTTATCCTTGCATAACTAGTAGAAAGGTGTTCAACTGCTTTTGAGCAATATATATGCATTTCCCATGATGGACCTGCCTCGTGTGAGTATGCATATTGATGTGGGACTGTCAGATAATTGTTACCCAGCTGTGGAAGGAAATGAGCCACAGCAGTAGGTCACCCTCAAATCCAGCTGCATGCCCAGCCTCATCCTGAAATATAGTGCTGGAGCTGCTGTCATCACCTACCTCAGAGCTGTTCCCAGGGCTGCCTTCCCTCAGTTCTCCAAGGCATTCTTGTGCATCTTGTGGGTCTTGGCAGTATGAAAGTTTTGGTAGGCAGTTGGGAGGGTCAGAAAGGTTGCATACCCGCTACTGAAAGCACTCTTCCGCTCTAGTTTCAGAAACCAGGCAGACATCTGCAGAATTAGACTGTGAAAAATCTCCACAGCAAGGAAAGATCCTTCTCATCCCCTTTCTTTGTGCAAAGAAGGAATGCTTTTTCACAGATTTTATGTATGGAGTCAAGCTCTTTATATATCTACCAAAAAGTACACATCTCCCCTCACTCGTTAACCACCCACCCAAAGTCTGCAATATGCCCCACCAAGTTTTGTAAACACATACATAAATAGTACTTTTTCTCTCTGTTTTTGAATACCTCTTTTAAGCAAGTAAGACACAAAGGTTTGCCTGAGAAAAGTTTTGTTTTGCTGTGGTGTGTGAAAGCCCAGCAGTAGCTGCTTGGTAGTTTGCCACTCAGAGTTGAAAGTTCAACAGCCACCTGTGTCACTTCTCTCCCTTTTTTTTGGATTGAAAGGGTGTTATAGGAAAGGTGTGTTTGCTTTTTCTTTTTCGGTAAGACTAAAAATGGACAGGAGTGTTGTCTGTGAGGAACTTATTTCCTAGCGTAGTAAAGTAGGCAGTGGGCAGCCAGATGGCACCAAGCCATTGAGAGGTCAAAGGCCATTGGACAACTGTGTGGGATTTGTTTCTCACTCAATGTGTTTGGTTTTAAAGTCATTTATTTCTGGAGTAAGTCATAGATATGGAAAGGGTTTTGCCTAGGGGATGGTTGTTTCCCCATCCAGTTGAAACCACAAACAGACAGAAAACTGGTCATGAGCCAAAGTGAAAGGCCAAAGGCAAACTGTCCCATATTTATCCTTTACTGGGTCAAAACTCAAAAGCTGGACAGTGATGGCAGTTAATAAATATTTTGCTGCTCCAATCAACAAATAAGATAGAAGGACATTGCATGTCAAGAAACTTGTTGACTCCTGCAGAGCAAATAGCCAGCTGGCACAAACATCGTTATTGCCCTGTCTCAGAGCTGGAAGGCCAAAGACAAATGGTGCCAGATTTGTTCCTGGTTTAGCTAAAATAACATAGGAATCATGTTTATATTTTGATCTTGCTGCGGTGTTGCCTGCGATTCTCCGCTGGACATGTGATCCTGACCTATTAGTAAGAGGAGACTGAACTCTCCAGAGAGAAATTCTGCCTGACGGTTTACAATTCCTATTTCATTCAGGCTTCTCATTCATCTCATATATTTTATCCTCTCTGGTGTTTGCAAGTGCCTGGGGATTCACCAACAGATGCTTTTAACATAGCGTATGGGATCTGATCCCGGACTCACAGCTCTGGAGAACTGTGGGTCAGGTTCTGTGTAAGTATTGATGGACAAAATGCTACTGAGAACAGTGAAAGCAAGCACTTGCATGTCACGTAGGTAAGGGTTTCATCCCAACTAGCAATGTTTCCATTCTTAGACAGAAGCAGTGGACCAACTCACTTATTTCAAAACACTTGATATATGCGTATGGCACCTCCTTGCACATATCTGGAAGGGTTAACACTTTAAACATCTGCCCCTTGTTTGGGGTGAGAGATAAATGGCCAAGAACGAATCAGCTATATGCTTTCCATAGAACATGCCAATAGACAACCTTCTGGCTCCTGGTGCTCAAGATGGCTCACTGCCCAGCATCCCTAGTGATCCAGAAACACAATGTTTTCACAATACCTGAAGCAGTACAGTTAAATTTAGATTCTGATCAGCCTGGCAGTCGGCCCACATTAAAGTGAAGGGTTACAAGCATGCCAGCTGGTCTCCTGTGAACAGCTCTGGCTTCTGGAAGGCAGATCTCCTTCCAGAGAGCTCAAATCCTCAGGAGATGGGTTGACTAAGGCTATGGGTTTTCACTTATCCGTGCAAAGGAGCATGGCAAAATAGATTTCCTTGGCCCTGCACATGCTTTACATCCCTGTTCCAGGGCAACTCAAACTGTGACAGAAGGAGCTTCCAAAGGCACTGTGGTGGTCTAGTTTGCTGTAACCTAAGAAGTCATCCTCTGCAGCTCTCTGCCCACAGCTCTCTGCCGGAGGTTTCCTCCCCAGCAGCAGTGGTGGCAACAGAAAGGTTAGTGTGTTTGGTTCCCCAGCAACTGCAGTTGACTGTCTGTTATATCAATTTAAGTCACAGTCGAGTTCAGTTTGTGTTAATGAGCATGATGATCTGTGAACTGGGCTAGCTGAGGAGCCGGCTGTTCTGCTGCTGCTGCTGCTGCTGGGGAAGGAGCAGCCTCCGGCAGGGCTGCAGCTGGGCAGGTGGGAGAGGGAAGGCCACTGCATGATTTTTAATGTCAGGTCAGTTTGGAAAGTCAGACTTTCAATAAATCCAGAAAAATGTTCCAAGCACTTATGCATTAGTGCAAACTACAGCCCTAAGTTTCATCTCGAGGGACTACTGAAGCCAGGTCCTTGTCTAAATAAAAGACAGCTACAGAGCAGAACAAAAGTAGGACTCTTAAGTGGCTCAGATACTATAGATAAGTAGCAAAAGTAAATTGCTTGATTAACAGATTTGTATCCCCTCTTCAGAAAAAAAATGTTTATGCTTCTTGAGTTTATTCATATTTTTCATCTCACATTTTTCATCAGAAAAAGGTACTAATAGTTTTTTCCTGTGGTGAGTATAATGCATAACCAAGATAAATCAGTGAATATAAGGACTTGTTAAGAACAGGAAGTAGTAGTATTGTAGGCTAAAGTGTCTAGTAGAGATTCAAGCGTTACTACAGGATTTACGTTTATGATTTGCCACAAATCGTTCTGCATAAAAACACTAGACACAGTCCCCTCTTTGCTCCCTGACACTCCATCAGCTTCACTGAGACACAGACTTGGACTGCAACTCAGGAACGAAAGCCGTGGCTTGGATCTATATCTGTATGTACCCAGGAGAAGGACTGATGCTTGTGTATTTGTAAGCAAACAGCGCATGCATTTTCCCTGTCTGTGTCCTCCTCAAACTCTCTGCTATCTCTGTCAGCTTCCTAAGTCTGTCCCCTGGCAGGAACGTACAGCACACTCTCATGTCACTTAAATCACCGAAAGCTGATATGACCCTTTTTGTCAAATGTGCATTAACTCATTTTTATAAATAGGAATGTGAACTGCTGTTTTATAGACTAAAAACCACAGCTGCAGGCAAAAGACTGCATGCTACCTGAACTTTGGTTGCTAACCAGTTAAAAATAGATATTTGCTCCTTCTGTATTTACTAAAGTTTTCTCTCTATTAGCTAATGTGTATTGATGGAATCTCATTAGCTTTTTCAAGACCACTTTGAGATGTGTTCTTGCCAAAAGTGTTAAACTACATTTTTGCTCTCCAAACCAATGTACAACTGAGCTAAAAATGTCATGTGCTGGCTTTGAAACAAAGCAAAAATGAAAACTGAATTTTGCTGCTGCACTTATTTCAGATCTCAGGATAACTTCCATAAAGGGTATAGTCCAGATCCTTAGCATACTGAAAGCAGCATAGGTCCACTGATTCTCATGCAGGTAAGTTGATTTACAGCAGCTGAGAATCTGGCCCCAAAAGCTTGGGGCTATATATCTATCTTATGTTATGTTAAAGTCCCTTGACCTCTTACTTGATTGCACTGCTCCAGCGTGTGATGCTAGCGTAGGTAAATTACACCTCGGCTGGCCACTAAGCTTGCTGTTCTAGCAACATTAATAACCTCAAGGCTTCTAATTTTCTTACCAATGCTTACTAGACCCCCTGCGCAAGCCTCTAGGGCTGCTCTGACAATAATCCCAATATATTTTGTTTTGAATGAAAATAAACTTTATTGCAACTTGCGCTGGAGGCAGACCCATGAGCCTACGCTCTAGAATGCCTAGTAGGCAGCTGTGTAATCATTAGCAATACTACTGGGAACAGCACTAGGATCAGTTCAGAAGGGCTCTTCATCCAGCTGGGACTATAATTTACAATGCCACCATCACTACGATAACAAGGTAGCACAGAGAAAACACTCTGGAAGGGCTCGTAGTGAAATTCAGCCATCACAAGGTGTGGTCTTTGGGGCAAAACCTTTAATTGGCAGAAGGTTCACTAACTGTTCTGGTAACCTCAGACTTTCACCTTTCATTAAATCTAAATCTACAATCAAAATGAAATTGCAAAGGCATCCACGTTGAAAGGTCTAGCAATCAGTGCCCCATCTTTCCATGCAGAAACAGAGATTCTGGTATCCAGGGCTCTTTATTCATCAGGTTCCTCTTGCCCTTCTTCCCCACCACCCTGCTTAATCTATCATGCACTGGGACTGTGGATCTCCTTCCTGTACAACAGAAGAAGCAGCAGAGGCAGTAGCAACCTCTCACATTCTGTTTTTGCTTGGCATCCAACTCACTCTACCTTCTCCTTAATTTTATAAAGTATGTCAGACTTAAATCTATGATTCTTTTTTGTTGTAAACACTACAGTCAGCTCACAAAGTTCACTATCAATGACCAATCAAAAACTATTATAGTATGATTTTACAACCAAAAACATGACGCTGAAGAGAGACACATTTTATTTTGAAATCTTATGTGATCACATGGGATCATGCCATTTTCCCTTTCTATAACCCCAATCCTAATCTGGGGAGCTAATTAGTAGAAATAGAAATCTTGTCTTTTGAAAATTGTGAACTTTTTCATCCCTCCTGAATATCCCCCAAATGTACAGCTTTTCATTTGGTGTTTGAATGAAGGGTTGCTGCTTTCTTTCAAAGATTATATCAGCTTAATTTTCTATTCATATTTTTCATCTTATCTATTTACTACATTTTTTTGCTGTTAGAAAATTCTCTGTAAGCCTCTTCCGTCAGTTAGTGGTTCTCTGTGAACTCTCCTGTAACCCCTAAAGCAGTCATGACCCGCAGTGTGAGGAGCACTGCCAACATCCAAGCAAAGCAAAGGCAGAAAGATAGGAACACACACAGATGCAGTCCAGGTTTTTAGGCTTTTGGAAAATGTTTTGAAAAAGCCACCCAGCTTTACCATCCCCATGTATCCTTCTTTTGGTGACTAATCCTAGGTTTTTTAAATTGGTTCCATGGACTGATAGCTCATGATGGTGAATAACATCAGGGGACCTTGAGAACGACCCCCACAGCATGGCCACCCCTAGCAGCTGAAGGCAACATGTCCTGCCTTAGAAAATAGGCCTGGTCAGAAACCTGCTGTCTTCTAGCTCCTTCCCTCAGTTTCAAAAGCCCCTTAGAAGGTGCCTAGGCTCTGGAGAGGCCTATGGTGTCAGGATGTTAAGAGTACTTGCTTTAATAACAGAAATGTCAGGTAGAGTAACATTGGAATTCTTATTAAGTAACTGAGAATCTCAAAGAAAATAGTGGGCTCATAGTCTTCCTCTAGTGCCAGAAATGCATCCCTTCAGAGTGGGAAAGGGGCCCATATCAAGAGGAAACCCATCATTAGACAACACATGGTTTCCAGAAGAACGTTAAGCAAAGCTATATCTAAATCATTTATTGTAATTCAGTAAATCAAAGCTTGTTTTATCATCTGCTCCATCACTTGTTCATGCTGCTGCATTGAACTGGTTTGCTGGTTTCCTGAATCTCTTGAATGACCTCAGTTATGTCTCAGGGCTTGTGCATATGCCTAGCTTCTGAATTAATCACACCATATTGGTAATATTTACCTACCCTCTAAAGCACTGAGATGTCTGTCTGAAAGTCTGCAAAACTACAAGTCTGAGTCCTGCAATAGACTCGTTCTTAGGCTTTGCAAAGTCTCTTCATTACTCCAGTTCTCTGTTTGCCTAGCTAAAACTAATATTAATCTGGTCTCATCAGATTAAAAACAAACAAACAACAGTTCTAGGTCAATCTGAAGCTAGGAGCTTGATGCAAAGAGACTGGTAAGAATCTACAGATCACTGTTGATGGAGAAGCTCAGATTTGACCATGATAGTCTACAGCTTTTAAACCAAACTGATCAATCGTAGACCAAATTTAGTTTTTATACTTTATACACTTTATTTTTTTCTACATCGGAAATATAATCATTTTGCCCATCAGCAGACTATGGCAAAAGGTATTTGCAAACACTATTACAACGTTTTGTTGCAAATTCAATGTAACTAAATGTTTATTATTAACTTTCACAAACATTTGCAAGTGTCAGGGTCTGAATGGAGACAGTCTGAAATTCTCCAAACTCAAGAACCCAAAGATTTTCATACTAATTATTATGTTCTAAGCAAACTGTCTTTAAGCCTGTCTTTATGGACTAAATCATTCTCATCAGCCTTAAGGGAGCCTATGGGGCTTACTGAAGAAGATTTTGAGGCAATGTCATTTACAGATATAACATAAACCTAGGATATACAAAATGATCTGATTGATCACTGTCTTGATCATGACTTGTAGCAGGGAAGATATGAGTAAAACTTGGTAATATCCTTCTGATAACTTCAGCTTTAACCCTGTTTCTGACAAGAATTTTAAATCAGATGCTAACCTAACTACCATGTTAAAAATGGGACTTCCCAGTCAAGGCAAAGCTTGGAGAAATGTTTTGCCAAGTAATGGAAAAGCAGCTCACAGGGTTTGAATTATGAAATCAAAGTGTACTTAGCCCTACAGAGTTTCTTCATTTCTAACATAAGTTTTTCATTAGCCCAGACTTTTTCCTACTTGAGTCTTATTTGATTTTGATGGCTTAGGGTCTACTCACATGGAATAGGTGAAGTTAGCTTTTGTCTGCTGAAGCATGAGATAAGGTAATGTATAGGGAATTTGTCTTCAGTGTTGCTTGGATTTTGAATGTATGTGTTACAGACAAGTAATTAGCAAATTTAAACAAGATGGTTAGATCCAATATACAGGTTTCTGACATGGGTCAGTTTATGCATCCAATGTATGTGATGGAAAAGATGAATAAAGTAGCAGAAACAAAGTTCTGTGAAATTAACTGAACTGCAACAAGATAAAATCTGAAGCAGGGCAACTTCACAGTTTCTCCTGTTACCAAGAACATGCCACTGCCCTGCCACTGCTCTGCCCCAGTGGGCTGAGGTATAGGTGAGTAATTGTGGTCAGCTAAAAGAACCACTGAGAGCTACACATGTTCTTTTAAGAAAATCTATCTTGATGGATGTCTGCAATCTTTCTTCTCTCTTGAAAATAAGAGATGAATGAAAAACTAATGTAAAGACTGGTTGGCTGATTCCAGGGCTAAACAAGCTTTATGGTTTCAGAGTTCACTCTTCAGGGAAGATCTAACTTGCATTGTTGAAGCGTTTAAGCTAAACAAAGGCAATGCGACCCATATTAAAAACAGCAATCCTGTACTAGCCCTACCTATATGCTCTTGTCATTATAGCTCAGCAATTGCCTATATTACAGCACTGTATGTCTTCTCTCTTTCTCTCCTTCCTCATTTCATCCTAACTCGCCACAAGTCTGTACAGCATTCTCTGAGCTTTAACTTCCAAAACATTTGAATCTCATTGTTTTCCAAGGTCTCCCCACTAAGAAGACAATCCTGTTTAGAAACTCTTTAGATAGCCTGGCTAGAGAGATCTTCAGAAACTTCAGCATTGAACACAAAAGACCATCATTTATTAACTCAGCTAAGTCCACTGCTTTCTGGCTCATACAGCTCTTTATCTGTATAAGTACTTTTCTTGTTACCCAACTTAGCATGAATTCCTGTAAATTAGCTTTAATAATATTGGAGGAAAATAA